>LPNX010050880.1:894905-928481 GCA_001517045.1 Pseudotsuga menziesii
TATGTTTAGTGCCTTGTGTTTCATAAGCTTTCGTTAATATGAGCCTATCATCTATACATGTATAATCATCTCTAGAATCAAACAAGGATTAAAATTCTTCCGTAATGTATTAGTAAAATTTATAGCCCAACTTCTTGTTTGGGTCTAGACATGCAAGAACTACTCACCTATTTCTGCCTTTAATCCATGGTTATGATAACATACCTTGTCATGATATTCATTTTTTTTTTCCTTTTTACATAACTTCTTCGATCCTGGAGGCCTGCTTGGATATCTCGGTTCCCTCGTTGTCATTGCCATGCTTCCACAAGATCATTTTATTAGTTAGTCATAAACATGTTCATGCTCTTCAACTTCATGTTGAGCCCAAAATATGCCCGAGTATTGTCACTCCGGCTCTGAGAGCATATGTAACGTCCCTTGTCGCATGCGAATAATATTTTTGCTTTTTATCAAAAGGTAATTTAAAAATGTTGTAACAACAACACAAGAGTTCATATTTTCACGCGTTCCTCTAAAGCTCAAATTTGCTTACCAAGATAAACATATCGCTTTTGCAACTATTCATGGAACAAACATTTCTCTAAAACCATAATCTATGTCAAGGCTCTTATACATTGTCATATTTATAACAATCTTTAGAAGTTACTTTCCATTGAATGCTTTTACTTGTATTTAAGACATATACTCCTCCACCCACAATTCTAATTAAAACTTGTGATCGTCAATGCATTGATTATATATAAAACCTGTTGGGTCTCTACAGAGAACTCCAACTATCATTTTGAACATATACACTCACTTCTTTTATGTGACATACCCCATATACCTCATTGTCATTATGCCTGAAAAGGGGTAAGATTTATTTGTGTCACTATTGCTAGAAAAAGAAAACAATCATGTTAGTGTCAAAGTTTTCATGGCCTTTCACTCCAAATCATAAAACAATCATTTGACAATTTATATCCATCTTCATTATCAAAACCCAAGTCATAAGAAGAATTATCATACTCTTAGCAACATCCCTCTCAAAATCCAAGTCATAAGAAGAATTATGTAGCAACCCCATTAAATCCTTTCAATTAAAACTTCATGCACTATCAAAACAACTTATAAAATTTATACAACCATGCAAACCACTGTGAGTTCAGAGTAACTATGGAGACGTACCTGCAACATCGTTAATCACTTATGGCACACACATGTAAGTAAATCATAATCTATGGCCAAATGCATTGTCATTTTTTAAACAGTCCCTTATGTTATAGTTGTCCGATGAAGGCTTATGCATGAAAATCATGTGACATAACCATATGGGTAATAACCAAATCATTGTTGAACGACTACTTTCCTTTTGAACAACCATTCCTAGGATTTGAGAATGATATTAAAATACAAACCCATTATACCTCAATCACCAAAAACAACATAGATTTAATTGTATCAAGGTCGACCGTTGCAATTCTTTTTAAGGTTAATACTCTGTATAATACTTGATACACGAGGAAAGAATTTATTCAATAACACATAATTTAATCATTTAACATATCATAATCATTAAAAATAATCATTAGTCACATAATTAGACCGCCTATCATCATATACGAGAACATTCAGGTGATACCCATAAATTGAAAGTAAAAATGAAGACACAAGATATAAGTGGTTCACCCAAATCCACGAGTTACGTCCACCAAACTATTCACATCACGTGATATTTATTAAGATAAAAGTTACAATCTGCAACAACATTGTTGCCACATTTTCATTTTTCCTCTCTGTGGACTTGTTACATGGAGTATTTATAAACTCTCTAACACTGAGATCACAAGGACATAACTCTTAACAAGTTCATTCCTAAACCATAACTAAGATGTTCTTCAAGGTTGAAGATAGCCCGGTTGATTATTAAACTCCCAACCTTACCCCAATACAGGAACATAATTTAATGTTAAGGACCCTTTTTAACCAGACACTTAGAAGGAACCCATTGGTTCTGTTTAAAAGAAAGTAGTCAAGCTCAACCATATGGAAGCCAAGTCGTAAGCAAGGTTCCTTAATCCATGCAACCATTCAAACTCGGGGTTATAGTTCATATGCATGTGCTAGAACTTGATGTAGGGGTTCAGATCTAGACAGAAACCAAGTGCAAGGTTTTTTTTCACATACTAATGCAACCTCGAGAGATCATTTAAAAGGCTGATGTAACTTTGAAGAAAGAGTGGATAAAATATACCACTACTCGATGTAAAATACATGTATAATATTAATGCAAGCCTGAAATCAGATGAAACTAAATCCATTCTATAGTGTGGATATAGATTTAGCGCAACCGAATGGGAGTATAGGCACACTCGACCAATTAAAAAAACGTTAAAATCGTTACATCGATGCGATCCTTCCTTTATGGTAGAATAAATACCACACCGGAAGACTGAATCTTGGGTTGGAGTTCCACATACCTCCGTATGCAAAATATGTTGGAGACTAAAGCTACGAACTACGTCATGTTTCTATCGTTCTGCATATATATCAGTATGTCATTTTATGGGAAACTGAAAATACAACTAAGTCCAATTTCTAACCATCATAGATAGAGGATAGTTTCCTGAATAAAGGGGGTATCGATATGTAGATATTTTCCCCTATCCTTAACCAAGATGGAGCATTCTACATAACCATCACAGTCAAGGGATTCATACCCAATCGCCGGCGATGGCAACGAGTCCCATCTCCAGCCTAAGAATATATTTTTCAGTACAGCTAAAACCATGATTTGATTTACAGTCCGTGAAATCAAGTTAGTATCGCATGAAGGCAGCCATACAAAAGTACCTCTTAATCAACAACGAAGCGAATCGGATCTTAACTAGTAGTTTCAAATCTAACTCGTGACCTTTGGCATACTTTAAATTGTGAGCGAAGCAATTTTAGATCAACCATGTATTCAATGAAACACAAACCATAGGATATAGATTAAATCAGACCTAAAAAGTGGGGTTTGCGCATACTTCACATTCTGAGCGAAGAATTTTTTTGACCTAAGCCTTTGTTCATGGAATCAAAAATCATGAGCATCACCTATAGCTGGTGCTGCACAACCCATTTCAGATCGGGACTTCGAGAGATGAAACTTTGCCTCAAGGATGGCGCCCCTTCTCCTCAACCTCCACGCCGAATCGATGGAAAGATCAAGGCAGATCTTTCCCTTTTCTTTTCCCTCTCGGGTGCGTTCCTTCTCTAACTACAAGACTCCCCTCTTTCCCATTGTCTCCATCAATCGATACCATGTCACCGAGATTTCTCTCCTTGCAAGGAAGACGAGATCATCCTGCTAGAATGCCAAGGTAGGTTCCTCCAAGGACACCATGATAAAGTGCATTCATCCCTTGCATAGACATCTATTAATCTCTATCACACATCTGGAATCAATGGTACCTTCCCTGAAAAGGAAACAGTAGTAGGAGTCATTTAGCTATTTTCCTTTCTGCCAGAGGCCCTTCCTCACTCAAATGCAGCCCATTTCTTTTTGTGGATTCAAACCATCCTTGAGTAGTGTGTCCCCCATATCCTCCCCAACCTATTAAATAACCTGAAAAGGCAATGGCCCTTTCCTTAACGTGCCCCATGATTCCCACAACTCAAGGCAGTAATTCTTCCACTCATTTGTTGTTTGCAACGTTCCCAGAAATTAAGGCCTGAAAATCCCAATCATTTTGCTGTTTGCAACGTACCCACTAATCAAGGATTGAAAATATGCCTTTAGTTTGGTTGAGGCAGGTTTTTTCCTTAATTTAGCCGTCCATTACAACGAGGAGGCATGTGTCCACCCTAAACCTTCTTTTATCCTTAATCAAATAATGGTTTTTAATAAAGAGAATATAATCAAATTATTTTTTCCTCATCGTTCCCACCAACGTGAGCTCCATATTATCATTTAATGTATATATGTACATCTGCATATATACATATAATTAACTCCATATATTAATAAAATATAGGTTAAGTATTATCCTCTATATCTGGTATATCACTTTTTAGTTATCAAGGAGGGGTATGATAAAGGTGATATTCTTCCCTTTAATTTTAATTCTTTTGATGTCGAAAACATATCGCAACTCCCTCTATCATGACTCCCTCTATCATGAATTAAGGATAACAGGATTGTGGTTACTAGGTCGTGGTATCTTAGTTGAGATAATTTTCAGTGAGAACTCGAAGCTGAGAACCTTATCAAAATTTATGGCTCCTAACCATTCATTTTTCAACCTAGTGGTTTTCGAGTTGCCCGTCATCAAGTTGTCTTGATGTTTTATGATTTTGGGAATTAATCGTCTAATTTTCAAGGTTTCTTCTGGTGGGGCCTTGGCCTTGAGATCCTCACCCAGAAGCCCTCATACAATACTATTCAAAAATTTAAATTTGCTTAGGGGTATACACATGGGACATTACATGTTCGTTGTGCTGAACTATGTTGCGGTGTCATGGGATTTGATCATGCTGCGACCGATTGACTTACTTGTGGTATTTGTACCACTTCCTCTCTGATGTCATCATGCTCGACATTCGACACAATCTTGGCATTCTTCTCGATAGTTCCATCCCATGATTAATTCTCTACCAATTGAACGCCGTGACTGATGATTAGTTTCCTTGTGACATGGTCATACAACTTGTTTTCTTTTGTGTCTTGAGAATGACCAACAAAACTACATTTGTGTCCCTTGTTGTCTAATTTCTTTCTCATCTCATGTGGAACATGAGCATATGCAACACAACCAAAAACTTTTAAATGAGGAACACTATGATTCATACATGTGCATGCTTCTTGAGGAACCTTATTTTTCACGCTCTCTGTCGAACATGTACTCATAACGTAACATACCCGAATTCCCTCAAATGAATGGTGAGAAAATGGGACAAATTTTCTTTTTCACCATTTCTATAAGTTAATCAAGTCAACTATGTGTGTGTCAAAATTTACATGGCATTAAAAGGAAGTATGTCTAATCAAATTCGATGATATTAAATACTACACACATTGTCAAAACAATCATTTAAGTGTGTTGGTCATTTTGAGGAAGCTTGCTATCTATAAATCAATACAAGTCAAAATGTATTAAAATCAACCATTTCATTCCTTCCCACTCTTGATATTATTTACTTAATACACACGCAAGGGATTTAATCAAACTTCAACTTTTATTCTACATTAGACTGTATATACATTTAAACCATTGTACAAACAATCTTCCTTTGCATTTAAAACACTCATAGGAACTCACTCAACCATTTACATCATCACAAATAAAGTGATTATCAAGATAACAAGATGAAACACATCAAGGCACATAAAATAATACACTTCAAGGCCACACATAAACGATACCAATGTATGTAGTTCACCCAAACCTTGGGGTTACCTCCATCAAAAGTTATCCAACTTATTTATTTATAAATCCACCTATGAAGGTATACAACCTACATCAAAAATGTTGTGTCGTCCTTTTTTTTTTCTCTGAGTTCATAAGGAACCTTTATATTATCAACCCGAGACCCACATAGTAATAAATGCATCTTTGGATACATTCTAAGTAGGCATGGCCTCCATTTTAAAGTTTGCTAATGTAACAACTAATTTTTATACATCAATAGATAAGTCCCATCTATTATGAAATTAAGACCTTATGTAATAAACTAAGGTTCCCTTAAAGTATAAAAAGTAGTTAATGTAACAAAATCCATCACCACATGAACTTTCATAACTATTTAACATTTTTATGCACATAGTAAATAGAAACATTTATTTTGAGTAACACTAAAATACCACATATGATCCAATTACCACTTTTACCTTTCTTCATACTCCCATATGACATCACACTCAATACATTTATCATAGTTTATATTATCTTACTATTTTTGTCATGATAAATTGTGAATACTTAGTTCATAAGTATAATATATCATTAATAGCAACCGAAGTTCAAATAACCCTTAGTGGAGTAGAATGCTCTTAATGTTATAAGACACCAATCCCAAGCCCTAAAGCAACTCTCATAAGAGATCTCACAATCTGCTCCAACAAAACTCTATTCTTATTAGAGTAAAACAGATCATGAAACCGGAAGCTTCAAAGTCACCGCGACAGTTGCGTACTAGGAAAGCCTTATCAAGGGTTGATATCGGATGAGAATGCAAAAGATCATCAATGAGATTGTTGAACAGGAACACGTCCAAGGGTCTATGGATTAGTGGAGGCGACCAGGGGTTCGATTTTTGTGCATCAATATCTTTGAAGTGGTGGCGCTAGAGTTTCCAGTCCATTCAAACAAACAAAGCATGGAATTTCCTAGATCAGTGCTCAATCAAATACATAGTCGGCATTAATCGGTGCTAAATGAAATACACCGTCGGCATGGAATTATCCTAGTTCAATGCTCAATCAAATACACAGTCGGTGTGAATCTCTTCTCTTAACCAAATCGCATTTATGGATTTGCCTAGTTCTACAAGATAAACACAATCTCAGATCTATAATTATCAAACGCGTGCAAGGTAGAACATTTGGATCGCAATCCTTCCGCGCAGGAAGAGTCGCCATCCCTGTATACATAAACACGTTCATATCTACCAACTAAAACGCGGGGAGGGTACAACATTCGGATCAGTCCTTCCATCTATGAATATATATACATAATAGTGTCATTATTCCACGCAGGAAGAGTCACCATCCCTGTATACATAGACGCATTCATATCTACCAATTTAAACGCGGCGAGGGTACAACATTCAAAGCAATCCTTCCATATATGAATATATATACAGAACATTGTCATTATACCATGCAGGCAGATTCGCCATCCCTATATACATAGATGCATTCATATCTACCAATTAAAACGCGGCAACGATACAACATTCGGATCAGTCGTTAAGAGGGATACTACACTGATGTTGTTGAACATTCCATCCATTTACTATTCCAACACAGAAACGCTGGGAAACTGGGTACACAATCGTATCCGTTTATTCCATACTACATACAAACGTTGGCCAGAGATAACCTACTGAGCATACTCAGACGCAGGCATCGTATTTCGAAAAACCAAACAACGTTTTGATGTTGTGGATCAAATCACCGTCAACATGGGAAAGGAGCTATCACCCAGGGCTGGTAATTCAAACGATGGGGTTCAGGATCAAAATCGATCCACAAAATAATGCACATGCAGGCTGGAGATCATCAACTTCTCCATTTCAAAAATATATTTTCGATTCAGATTATGCCCAAGGCACATCCATCCATTACTCCATTACAAAATACATTTTTGATTCAGATTACTCCACAGCAAATTCATCCATTACCGCATTACAAATTATATTTAAGATTCAGATCGAGTAAAATGAACCGTGGAATACTTTAACATAGGTATTGATTTAAATATAGCAAAGAGGAGATCACAACCCATACTCCAAGCCAAACATAGTCATATATAAACCTCTTGGAAAAATCGCCAGCCATTGAAAACACAAAAATGCCACATCAAAATAAAATACAGGTCAAAGACGAAAGCATAAAAGGTTCACGGGTTTCAATCCCAAAGGCAGGCATGGGAATCCCTAACATACCTTAACCCCTTACCATACAACCTTGGAACGAAGGTTCATTCATAGGAAAGGAAACGCCAGTAAGGTTCACCTCGGATGAATCATTTAGCTGCTTTTCTCTAGAGGCCGAAGTTAAGACGCAGCCCCTTTTCTCATATTAATACAGACATTTCTCTTGAGGGCGCCATCCCCCCCCTCAAATGAATTTGTAACCTAATAAATAACTAGAGGAGAAACAGATTTTCCCCCACTATCAGCAGAGTTCCCACAAAGTAAGGCGGTGAATATGCCATTCACTTTGTTGAGACAGGTTTTCTTTAAATTTCGTCGTCAATTAACCACCACGAGGCATGCGCCCAACCCAGCATTGTCTTTTAGCCTCACTAAAACATTCTCTTAAACCAAAATATATTGGTTAATAAATTTATGTATATTTTTCACTGTAATAACACTTGTCTTGGAGAGTCACTAAATCAATACCTTCTCATTTTTCAGAGAAGGAAAGGAAAAAATATCAAAGTAATTATATTTTATTTACCAGTTATATAAAGGTTATTTTCCTTTAATATGGAAACACCTTTATTTAGTTTATATAAAGGATCCCCTTTATGTATTTTGTATCCATTTCCGTTTTTTATGATTATAATGGATCCTATATAACTAAACCTTTGTACATGTAATTATGTATAACATAAGTCACCCCCTTTTAAAGTATAAACCAAAAAAATACTTTCCTCTTCCTTTTGCAAGGATAATTATGTAGACACAGAGGAGAGGGTCATAGAAACCCACTAATAGTTAACCAAGTAATCACCCTAATCATGACTTACCTCAACTTAGGATGACACCTAAGGTTTAGGTCATGAAGAGAATCGCTATCACTTTTTGATTGTATTAACATTTTCTTTAATGGTTGTTCAATTTCCCGCTGAAAGTTGCGTTAATGCCTTAGGTTTCCTAAGTCTATAACTTAGGGATTTAACTTATATAAATTGCAAGGTATTTCTGGTGGGGCCTTGGACTTGAGCTCCTCACGAGAAATACGTACAATATACATTTCATAATTACAAAAAATTTAGGGCATATAAGAGGGATGTTACACATAATGTATACAATAGTTGCGAATGCTTCATCCCAATATTCACTTGTCAAATACTTGGTTGCCATCATGCTGCACTCCATCTCCATAATGGTTCTGTTCTTTCTATCTACAACACCATTCTACCGAGGCGTATACCACGCAGTGAATTGCTTCTGTATGCCATGGATTTTGCATAAATTTAAAAATTCATTTGAAACATATTCACCGCCTATGTCCGTCCTTAGGATTTTGATGTGGTGTCCACTTTGATTCTCCACGAGTGCTTTGAAATGTTGAAAACAACTAAATGCATCATATTTATGTTTAAAAAAAATATACCCATGTTTTTTTTAGTATTCATCAATAAAAGTGAGAGAATAATTGCATCCTCCTATGGATGATGTCTGCATTGGATCACAAATATCATAGTGCAGGATCTCAAGTGGTGCACATGCTCTATATGAATTTTTGACTGTAAAAGTTTCTCTATGATTCTTTCCAAAAATGAAACGTTCACAAACTCTATCTCGTTTATTTATCAATGGAAATACTTTCACCGTATTATTTGTGTGGATTATCTTCATCCCAACAAAACTTAGATGTCCAAATCTGAAATGCCACAGCTAGGAATCATCCTAAACTTTTGTTTGAAACGCTGCTTGAATTTCAATGTTGTCATTTTCTTTCTTGTCACACTGTACGAAATATTATTTTTTTCTTCCTTGAATGCATCTCATTTATTTGTCTTTCCTTTCATGTATGGAACTATCTTTAAGGGAAACAAGCGACTACTTGTCATTGGCACATTTTCTATCAGGTCATTGCTTGGAAGTATGTCTTTAATAACACAGTGATTTTCCTCTATGTAGACTCTATACGCATTCTATATCAGTTGTCCAATAAAAAGAAATTATTTTTCATACCTTTGACATGATAAAAATCACGCATATACTTATGATCCCCCTGTTTGGTTAGAATACCAATAGTGTCTTTTCCAAAAACACTGACTTGTATATTATTTCCAAGTGTAACATCAGTTTGAACTAAATTATCTAGACTTGAAAACAAACTTAAATTATAAGTCATGTGATTGCTGCAGCCTAGGTATAAATACTATATGTTGCAAGGATCTTCTTGGATCGTATTGCATTCAATTGGGGATGTGCATTCTATCAACATTGCACTCGACGAAGTGCTAGTGTTTGTCAATTGGTTCTCGCTTTGACTTCCTTGTGCATAATGCTTCTTCATGTATTCATATGCATAATGACCAAATTTATTACAATAATGACATTGAATTCTTTATTTATCAAACCTCTGACCACTTGGCTCACTTGGGTTCTCATTCTATCCTCTACAAGTGACATCTATGGGACTGCTATTGTGTCCTCCTCTTGAGAAGTTTCTTCCTCTTCCTCTAGAATTGTTTCTCCCCCTACCTCTACCACGACTTATGGATGAATGTGCTGCAAATGAAGCTTCCAATGATGTGTTTGTTCTGTTGATTCTGTGTTCATGATTGATGAGTGCAACTTCCAACTCATCAATGGTGAACACTAACATATCTTTGTTTTCTTCCAAGGATTCAAATCTTTGAGGAACACTTCTGAGAATATTTTCAACAACCCTTTTTTATTCTATGGTTTCTCCATGATATTTCAGTTGATTTATCAAACCAACAACTCTAGTATAGAATGATTCTACTAACTCTATTTCTTTCATTGACAGAGATTCAAAACCTCTTCTCAGAATCTGCAACTTGGAAGTTCTTACCTTGTTCAATCCTTGATATGCAGAATGTGTCCCATGCTTGCTTAGCGATAATTATTGATGCTACTCTTGGGAGTATGCTTTCATGCATGGCTTGGTGTATCTAGAACATAGTTTTTCCATATTTCTTCCTCTATTTGCTCGGGGCATTTTTTTCATCTTGTGTAAGATTATTATATGTCACTTGATTTGTTGGTTCTATATAACAATTCTGGACTATTTTTGAAACATCTTAGCCTCTGAAAAAATCATTCATTGTTAGAGACCAATATTCATAATTGTTTCCATTAAAAAATAGAGTTTGCAAACTTGACATGTGTGAACCAGAAGTGGAATCCATTTTTAATTTACCTTAGGAAATTACTTTTCCCTTTTTAAGATAAGATTTCCTTACTAAACCTACTCTGATACCAGATCTCAGGAATGACAGTTGTGGAAACTAACTTCAGTTACTGTGCAACACAACCTTTTTTCCCTTTTTAACTTTATAGGAAAGTCTTGTGACAAATATACCTGTGACAAATATACCTGCGACAAAATTACTACGACAGAGTTACAGTGACGGATTTTTTTCCCGACTCACTTTTATCTTGGCACACTTACTTGGCTTTGGAATTTTAGTGCAACAGGATTTAGGTGGCGACCAACTACTGTGCGACCAAATTTCACTTGGACATAACTACTTTATTTTTCCTAGTCTAAATACTTATGATCTGAAAAATACTTTTCACCGATAGTTACTCACAATATTATATTACTCAACATTAAATAAGATTTGTGTCGAACTACTCTTCAAAAAATAACTAGAACTTTTAAGCGGTGAAATAAATATGGATTCTTTGTGTCTTTCACTAACAGTAAATGTAAACAAGATTCACTCAGCTAAATCTAGAGAAGATATCTCGTTAAATAAAACATGCATTAAACCATAAACTATGTATTTATATTTCTTATAACGGCTAAATAGAGAACTTACAGCCGTAAATTCAAAATTAGAAATTTAGAAGGATGTTTCACCTTTTACAGAGCTTCGACTCTCAACACTTTTACAAAAAAACAGAATCTTGCTATTCAAACTCTTATAGAGTTTTTCTTCTTATTCTCTGCACTACTCTTCTCTGTATCTCTCTTTGTCTCTCTCTGTGTGTCTATTTTTATTCTCTATTCCTTATCTTCAGATTTACAATCTTCTTCTTCATATATAAAACTTCTACCGACTTACATTAAATATTGTAATAACTATCTACCTAGAAACTTAGCTTCAACAACTTAATTCACCTCGACTATATACAAGAGACGTGAACTTTTAATCTTGTCATATTGTCTGACAAAGACTAATGTGCTACAGAATCTAACAGAGTCAGGTGATGGAATATTCAGATCAACGAGTAATTAATATTTCCAACAACAACATTAACATCATGTCTATGAGTACTCTTTAATTAATAATATAATATTATATTTTCAAATTAAAATTTTAAATAAACTTAGATCAAAAAAATAATCCATGTGGATTTTCGTGATATTCCATGCGAAGATCACACATGTCTCTCTAACTAGACAGAAAATTTATCTTCTCATTGTTCTGATCACTAGTGCAATCTGATATTGTAGTTAAAGGGTAAGCCCCATTTTTTATGTGTAGCAGGTACCAAAGAAGAGCATCCCCAAAGAATTCCATTATCTCGTTCTTCTTAGTTTTGGTTCCTAAACAAAGGAAGTTTCTACAATCCCCACCTCAACATTTGGTATCTTTCAAACATACTATAATTGTGTAATGCGAGAAACTAAATAGCAATTTTAAAAGTGCCAACCAATCCAAGCAAGCCCGTAGAATAAATAACTAAGTTAGAGGTACTTAAGTGTTGGTAAATATAAAAATGGGTTTCCCAATAAATGGTTCAGGTCAAAACCAAAAATATTATAAAATTTGGTTTTTTATAAAGCAAACCCTCATTTATAGAGGTTCGTAGGCATACTTTCAATCAGGGTCTCAAACTTGCATTTTGATTTAGATTGATTTATTGTTTAGCGCTACTTCCTTCGTGAAGCAATATATATGTGGGGAAGGCAGGGGAGTGCCTCTCTCTTCTTTGGCAACACTTGAAACTTTGCTAACAGCTCAAAACAACACTTACAACACTATCACATCTCGTAGTCACAATTGGCTCTCACTTTTTGGAAGAGCTCACAAAAATCAAATAAACACCTACAATATTGTTGCATCTTGGTTTCTACATCTCACGGTAGTCTCTAAATGATGTTATAGCTAGGTGTTGCAGCTAGCTGTTATAGATAACTTCAATTAACACGACTATTTCAGCTAGAGTACATGATTGCTGACAGTCACGTACAACACACTCGTAGCTCAGTTACAACTGACTTCTTAACATGTTTCATATGACCCTAGCATCCATAAACTTAACAAAAATCTTCTACTGAATTAATAAACCACATTAAATAAAATGTGATTTCTTCAGCTGTTACTGCAGACTGACATCAAAACAAAACTAATTTTTTCACACTCAAAAACAGAGTAAAAATAAGAATTACACAGTAAACCTCAGAGTGTCAACTATGTATTAATTTCTCTATGACTCTATCTCTCACTCTGTATTTTCTAGTGTAAAAAACACGATTACAAGCTAGGTATTTTTAGTATTTTGGCTAAGTTGATCATTAATTACTAATTGACCCTTTGCTATACAAAACATAATTATTTACATTCTAATAGAGGTAAAAATATGCGCTACCTCTTCATAATTTAGATGTTCTTTGCTCGCACTGTTCTATAAAATTGAAACGGTTTTTGACAATTTAAACAATCTAATATTTTTCGGATAGTATGATGGTGAGGCGATGTGTGGTTCTTCACAATTTCGACAATTATATTTCTGAACTGTGTTTGCCTCTTCAAAGTTTCAGTGGGAAAGCAATATCGGCAGTAGAGTAATTATCTGCTTCCAGCATTCTCCCCCTTAATTACTACACTCAAAAAACAAAATTTTGTGATACTAACTTTCTATTACAGCTTACAAACTCCAATGTTTTTCCTATGAAGCTCAAATAGATCTTTTCCCAAAGGTTTTGTAAATAGATCTGGAAACTGATTTTCTGATCTGCAAAATTCCATTCTAATTTCATTTTTGTTTATCAATTCTCAGGTAAAATGATACCTTGTATCAATATGCTTACTTGTTTTATGAAAAACATGATTTCTTGATAGTGCAATAGTTGATTTATTGTCACAGAAAATTTGAGTTGGTTCATTCTATTCATGTTGTAAGTCATAAACTATTCTTCTCATCCAAATAGTTTGACATGTAGTTGTTGTTGCTGCAACATACTATCCCTCAATAGAGGATAGTTTCACTATGGGTTGCTTCTTTGACGTCCATGCTATAGATCCCAATCAAAAAATGAACACATATCCAGATGTGCTCTTTATATCATCTATAGAACCTGAAAAATCATTGTTAGTATATCCAATCAACTTAAAATTTGAATTTGATGTATACTTGAGACCAAGATTTGTTGTTTCAACAATATATGTAATAATCCTTTTTCCATATTACCAGTGGGTATTCTTTGGTGATTCAATAAATATTGAAATCAAACTTACTACAAACATTATATCAGGCCTTGTTGCAGTTAAGTACATGAGACATCCAACAAGTCTCTTATATAATGTTAGATCAACCTTTGACCCATCATCCTCCCTACTGAGTTTTGTGCCAGGTGCAATTGTAGTTACAACTGCCTTACAATTCGTCATCCTGAATATTTTCAATATATCATTTTCATACTTAGATTGGTTAAAAAAATACCATCTTCAGATTGTGTTACTTCAATACCAAGGAAATATTTCATCATTCCTAAATGAGTCATCTCAAATTTTGTTTTCATGGCTTTCTTAAACTCATCGATTGAAATATCTCTAGTGAATATCAAATCATCCACATATAAGAAAACAATCAGTATTTTACTTTCTTGGTTTACCTTTGTATACAATTTTGTCTCACTTGGACTTCTGCTAAATCCCTCACTATTCAAGTATTCATCAATTCTGTTGTACCATACTTTCTGTGCCTACTTCAATCAATACAATTCCTTATTTAATCTGTAGACCTTGTATTCTTGTCTATCAACTTCATAATTAGGAGGTTGTCTCACGTAAACCTCTTCTTTTAAAGATCCATTCAAAAATGCAGACATTACATCCATTTGATGTACATACCATTTATTATGAGCAGCAATAGCTAATACCACCCTTATCATAGCAAGTCTGGCCACTAGTGCAAATGTATCACTGTAATCAATACCAGGTTGTGGACTAAAACCCCTGAGCTACAAGTCTTGCTTTATATTTTTCAACATCACCATCAGCATTTAACTTAGTCTTATAAATCCATTTGACACCAATACAATTTGTATCATCAGGAAAATCTACAAGATCCCAAGTATTATTTCTTTCTATGTCATCAATTTCTTCATCCATTGCTTTTATCAAAACATCTTTTTTTAGCATCCTCATCATAATCTACGGGATCACATGCTACAAATGCAAAATTCGAAACTTGACCTACTTCTTCATTTTGATCATATAGTTCTCTTAAACTTCTAGTCTTCTGACCTCTCACTCTATTTCTTAATGATGGTAATGTTTGATTTGATTCATTACCTGATCTTGTTCCTTGTCATCCACCAATATTTGATGGTTCACCATGTTCATGAGTTCTTTGAGTTATGGTTGATGTCCTTACTGCTGGTGTATGCGGAGTTATATGTCCTCCATGTGTGCCTTGTTCATCTTCTTCATCTTCTGCGTGAGGTGTTACAGCCTCCTCACCAACTAATTTATCAATATTCCCATTCCATGCTTCTTCTTCCTTAAACAATACATCTCTACTGATAACATACTTCGTGGTGATAGGATTATAAATTTTGTATGCTTTAGATTCTTCACTATATCCAATGAAAATACATGTCATCTCTTTACGTACATGCGCATAAGCTACACAACCAAAAATTCTTAAATGAGATATGCTGCTACACTTACCACTCCATGCTTGCCGAGGAACTTGATCCTTCACGCTTTTAGTTGGGATTATGTTCAAAATGTATACTGAACAAGTAGCAATGTCTCCCTAATATTCATTTGAAAGATGCTTCTCCTTCATCATACTTCGAGCCATGTTCATAATGGTTCGATTCTTTCCTTTCTGCTACTGTGTTTTGTTGTGGAGTGTAGTGAGCAATAAACTCTCTTTTAATTCCATAATATTTACAAAATTCCATAAATTCATTTCCATATAATCATCTCCTCTATCTAATATCAATATTTTAATAAATTTGTCACTCTCTTTTTCATCCAATGCTTTAAAACTTTTAAACACATCAAACGCTTGAGATTTTTGTTTCAACAAATACACCCAAGTTTTTCGACTGTAATCATCAATGAAAGTCATAAACTAAGCATTACTAGTTAAATAAGGTGTTTGTATTAGTCCACACAAATCTTTGTGTACTAGCTCCAATGGTGCTTTCCCTTTGTATGAAACTCCAAAAATACATTTCTCTCTATGATGCTTTCGCAATATGCAGCTCTCAGATGAGGCTGAGAGCTACTCAATACTCGGAAATGCTTTTACCATCTACTTCTTCTATAGCAAATCTAAACCACCAAAATGTAAATGGCCATACCTCAAATTCCATAACCATAATTGATCTAAAATCTCAGTTTTATAAGCATTCAAAGAGTTGGTCAAATCATTTCTCATAATCAGTGGAAGCATTCTATTTTTTGTTATCTCTACTCTGGCTATCAACTATTTACTTGGATATTTATCGTAAATAGTGCATACCTTTTTCTTAAAGAACACTTTGTATTATTTCTCCAAAAATTATCCAACACTCAATAAATTACACATTAAACCAGGAATATAATAAACATCATGTATTGTTCTTCTTTTACCATTCTTCACATACACAAAAATCACATTTACCACTAACTTTTACCTTACTGTCATTACCTAACTTCACTTCAGACTGAATGCTTCTATCTATAATTGAAAATAATTCCTTAGTTTGATTCATGTGGTTGTTGCATGCGCTGTCCAAAAACCATATATCTTTTGAACATTCCTTGATGACATTATAAGTCAAAAACATAGGCTTCTCTTCATTTTTAGTCTCCTCTTTGATGTGTGTAGAAAACTTACTAGCATCTGCTTGCTTCTTCCAACACTTGCTAGTAGAATTCCCAAATTTCTTACAATAATGTAATATCTCGAATTTTGGACCTAACACTTATAGGCATGTGCCTATTGATTGTGATGATTATCTTGATGTTTTACTTTATATCGAGTCAAATACCCCACTGCATATGAACATGAGTATTTGTTTTATATATTGGGTGCAGGCCAATTATTGATGATATATATATATATGTATATATATGCTTGTTTGTGTTGGGTGTGGACCCTAAAGTACATGAGGGATGAGATGTTTTATGTTGAGCGGGAAGCTCTGGAGCACTTGAGTGATTGATGATTTATGTTGAGCGAGGATCTCTGGAGCACATGAACTTATCTTTGTGTTGAGTGAGAAGCTCTGGAACACATGAAAAGATAATTACAAGTTTTGGGTATAAGCCCTGGAGCCTTCCATGTTGATGTTGAGAATAAGCTCTGGAGCATCGAATCCTTGGGCATTGTGTCCCTAGGTGTATCATACAAGTACATCCTAGCATTAGTGTTGAGCGAAGAGCTCTAGAATTGCACTGAATTGTAACTCTCTATTAAAACATTGAGTATGGGCTCTAGTAAGCACTAAGGGTTACTGAAAAGACTTTAATAACTTTTGAGTCAAAATTACTCGTGAAAAATATTGATCTCATCATACTTATTTATAAGTGATTAAATGAAATTTTGAATTTCTGTATTCTCATCAAGTACTGAAGAACTACCACGTTATACGATGGAAATCCAACATGAAAAGATGTTTAGAGTTGCCTAGCCTAGCAGACCTAAACCATCTACCTACTTGACCTTAATGAAGAAGTGTGATTAAGTATAGGGATCATGGTATATGATGTTCAAAGACCAATGTTAACAAGTGTTATATTATTATGTACTTTATACATGGTATGTATAAAGAGTTAAATATAATCATAATATTAATGATGAAAGAGGAAGAAAAGCTCCATCCAATTATTATTTATTATGCAAAGATAATAAATATTCCAAAACCTGAAAAGTCTAATTAGGAACTAGTAGAAAGTTCCTAAGTTAAAATATTAATAATTAACCAAAGTAATTGAAAAGGGGTTAAATCAAGAAACCAAGGTTTCTTGATTTAACTGTCCCTTTGACTTAAAAGTTTGTCTATAAAGACTCAATCCAAGGAAATGATTTGGGTTTTGATCTATCATTAGAGGAGTCATTGTCTGCCTATTTTGATCTCAAGTAATTATTGGAGAACATTTTCCTAGAAGGAAAAAGGAGAATTGATCCTGAGCTGATATACTAGATAGGAAACCATACCTTATGAGCTCTAAGCTACTTGCATGTTGGATTCCAGCTCAGGGGGATCCAAATTTAAACTAGGAATGGTTTTGGGTCATGGTTGGGTAGAACGTGGTAGTTCCCAAGTGAATTGTTAATGTTGAATCTATCTTGAATTGTTAATGTTGGCTATTTCAGTTTGGAGGTTCAGCCATAACAGAGCTTCAGGTTACAGGTATGAAGCCCTAGACTGTCTATTCTACTTTCCTAGAATAAATGCTATCTCTGTTAGGTAAATGTTTTCTTTTCATTTCCTGACCCAATGTATATCTCTATCTGTTGAAAACTGCTAGGGTTTGGATCTTAAAATATTAACCCTAGGCTATAAGTGATTTCTTATCCTAGGTTTATCCACAGTTTACTTATTGGTTTATTTCTGTAAGTTCAATTTATTTACTAATATTCATCAAGGGTTCTACACCCTAGTTTAATTTATGTAGTAGTATTATTAATAAAACTGGGTTATGTACAAACTAGGTTATTTTATATCTGTGGTTATTGTTTATTTAATCTTTATATACTCTACTGACATATTCGAGTGTCAGTAGATACATGTTGTATATTTAAGTAGATTAACCTTAGAAGTAAGTTGTGGATACATATATGTATAAACATACAATCTAGATAACCTAAGGTGCTATCTACATATTGAACTACTATGTATATATATAAACACATATACACATCCAACTTAAACAAATCAAAATACTATCTATAAGTATTCTTACATTAAAATCTAGGATAAATAAGCCATTAAAGACCTTTCCAGGTCTGCACATTAAATACTTGCTACCCACTAAATCATTCCATCAAATAACATAATAAGTATATGTATAAGTATTTCAAAGGTCCCATCTAATATCGCTCATTATTATTACTTATAAATTTAACCAAGTAAAACATTTAAAACAAATTAAAGAACTCTGGAATTTTAAACAGAGATCACGATATCGACAACCGTGGGTACACAAACCCAAGTCGCGGGCCTCATTAAAACAACCATAACATTTATACATAAATAGTAACCAATTTACATAACTCTGCAAGTATTTTCCATTTTAATAAACCATATTGAATTCTCTACACATTTCCAAATAATTAAAATGGGAATAGGAATCGAATCCTTTGGGCATATAAGCCGAACTCGCATCTATAATTAAAAATACAACTCATTACATCAACCACGAATAGGATTCAAACACTATGTGTATTGTTGATAATAATATTGGCCATGCTTTACACATGATTTATGTTAGCTTAAAATAATAAATTAAATACATTCACTACAACGAGGTCGTAAGACCTTAGCTCTGCCCAACACTATAGCATGGCCTCAGCCACTATTATTAATCAATTACACAGTCCATGTAAAAGGAATTCTACAGCGACGAAAGCCATTATGGGTTTGTACCCATGGCTCTGTTCCAATTTACCTTACATACTAATCAACAAAATAATAACAAATAAAAAAACCATCTAATGCTATCCACAACATCCACATAAGCTAAGCTACGGCTTATAAAAGTAAAATACAGAGTGTATATATAAACAACAAACTAGCACTGCTAACAATTTCACAACTTCCATGGCAAGCGCCTAAGCCATCTACGGCATGGCCCAAGCCATATGCTGTCATCACTTCAGCCAAGTCCCCATTAAAATACAAACATAATACACCGTAAGGGATTGAACAAATCAAGCTATCGCAATAATCGTGGGAGGGCTCATTCCATATGCAGCATGGTCTCATCCCATGCTCTGATCTCTCTTACATTAAATAACTAAATAAACCATTTATACACAATCATTTAAAGAAGGCAAAATGCCATATTTAACCCACAGAGCAACAAATAGAGCGGAAATAAATCAACATATACACAATAATTATAATAACCATCTCCATTTCATAAACACAGCATCCATTTACACCAATCCTATAAGAGATTTGCTCCATGGCTTAATAGCCTTAATAATTATTTAAAAACCCAAGTCTAGTAACAAAGGCTCGAAGGCTCATCAAAACCCCATAGAGAAGCCCCAAACCAAACGAATCAAACAAAATGCAAATAAGCCAAGAGACAATAAGAATAGGTTTGTTTGGCAAGGCTTACCTTGAAGCTTGGCACCACATTCAAGCAAATGACAGAGCTTGAGCCACGATGCTCTTCACCATCCCTTGGCACCTACAAACACCCAAGCGAAACGAGGATGAGAAGTAAGGCACCGAAAGGAGCTACAAAACAAAAACAAATCAAAGACACAAAATCTAAAACGAAGCATACCTTCGAATCCTAGAGGTCGCCTCCATCTCCCCTGCGTAGAGACAAGACCAAACCCCAAATAACCAAGTGAAATGACAAGTCCATCATGAGCCAAGCCTAAGCTTGGGCTACCACAAACACTAAGGTGCATTAATGGCACTAGATGGTATCCACTTTCAAAGTTAAAACCCACGTTGATATAGTTTGGTAACGCCGCAATAACATTAGTCTCCATCCCCATGCAAATATTAAAACCCTAGCATATATGGTTCAACCATATGGTATATTCTCCACTGCAAATCATATCACAAGGTTTAAATAAGTAAAGGGTTTTGTTTAATGCATAGTCCATATATGGTATGCGCTAATCCAAATTCAAGCCACAAGGAATAAGTAATATAGCTAGCATGTAAACCGTAGGCTTAAAGCCTTAATACAATGCACTTTCACTAATCTTAATGCTTAGTAAACATGGCATATGAAATATGCCATGTTAGTAATTAAACTTTATAAAAATCAAAGTTCTGGTTTTTTAAGCAAAGACCATAACCTGTGAATAGAAAACATAGGATATGTTAATATTGTTAATAAAATAAACTTCGAGCATAAATATGCTAAAATATAAAAGACGAGACATAAACCCTAATGAAGAGTAAGCACCACATAGGAATTTTATCTATGATAACTAATTTACGAAAATAGTATTTACCTTGTATAAATCTGAGTCGGTAAGGAACCGTAGAAACAAGCAGTAGATCAAGTAGGATCAAGATATTCAGTGCTCTCTAAATAAGACTCTTACACTAAGTACGATCTGCATATGAAATTGTTATCAAATAAATATACTCAATCAGAATCAAGCTAGATCTCCCTAGTCCAATTGGATCTATAACAAATCAAATACAATATACAATATACTTTCCTAGATCAAATAGAAATGAAAAGCCACAGGTAGATCACCTACCTGAAATATGATCAGATCTTCTCCTCTCTTTGTTGATCCAAGCTCCAAAATATTCAGATCTACAGTGGCAAAACCCTATAAAGAATGTGGAAACAAGCAAACAGTATATGCCTATCCAAACATATAATTGATCTAAGCTAACCGTTAAGGAAAAAATATATAAACATCATCAACACAACAACGTTTATGGAAAGAGATTTGTATTAATGTAATCAAGGAGATACATAGAATTACAATGAGAAGGAACATCACAACCTAGCCTTANTGATCCAAGCCAAAGCCTCCAAAGCAAGATAGTAATCCACCTATGAATTCCACCAACATAAAAGTACCATAGACCTTCCTCTCTTCCAAATGGAGAGAGGGTTCAATTTATAAGGATAAAGGGATAGAGTAGGTTGAGGATTATGAGGAGGAGTCTAAGGGATCTTCCCTATAGGCTAGGAACTGAAATGCCACCTCACCTAGATAATAGGGATAGAGCTCCACCTCATCCACCTTCAATAAGGGTCTCGAATCTTTGTTTTTTTCCCTCAAAATGCCACCGACGCTCTTAGCAGGAAGGGAAAAGGCATCGTCAGCACTCCTAGTAGTGGGAGACAGAGCGTCAGCGTTAGTTCATCTAACATGAGGATAACCTATGGCTTTCCAAGCAATGGAGGATAGAATGCTAATAGAATCCCCTTCATGAACGATAGTGTGAAGTATACTCTTAGCATAAACTCGTACAACTATCTGGAAAGGAACACTGGAATGAATATGATATTCTAGTAGGTTACGCTAGTCAAAGGAAATAACCTCGCTGCTTGGAGATGGTTCTGTTGAAAGAGACAAAACTGCTTCTTGCATAGAAAAATTAGAACTAACTACGAAAACTTTAGCAGGATGGTTTTCACTCTCAATTGGAAGAGAGGGAGAAGATGAAGACTCTGTCAAGGGGACTACTTCACTCTCAACACTCTCTAATGAAAGAGTGGGATCAGGTGGATATGACATCGACTCAACCACTTTAAATTCACTCTCCAAAGGAAGAGTGGGATCAACCAAGGATGGAATTGGATCAACAGTTTGAACTTCAATCTTCAACTGAAGGGTGGGATCAACCAAGGATGGACTTCGATCAACCACTTGATCAACCGAAGGGATGTCAAGGGACAACTTACAATAACCAGTTGGAAGCTATTGCTGAGGAATAATAAGATCTTCCAACAACTTTGAATCTTCATCCATGCGAGGACAAAGGTAAGTACAGTGCGTATCCTTACATAGCAAGCAAGGATACCTAACCTTTCCTTTTCGACTCTTAACCAAAGAGTCACTAATTGATGGGGCATCATCAGCATGATGATAAGAGACAGTCTACACAATATGTTTAGAGAACACTTTTAACACCAGGGAAATACCATGACACTCCTTGAGAAGGTGATCACCCTTGCAAAGTCTACAAGGGAACTTAACTTTACGGGTGTCGAAAACAGGTACATTGATACCCCCAGCATGATGACCAGTGGCTAGTGGGATTTCAACTTGAAGGTCATAGGTTGGAGCGATGACCATCTCCTTAGTGTTCTTCTTCTTAGCCTTCATCTTCATCTTCTTATTACTCACATGTTTACTAACATTAGAGTTTTCAACAAGTGAAGAGGAAGAAAGGGATGTCGATTCAAGAATTGAGGAAGAAGGAGAAGGGTTCACATGAGGCTAATGCTCATGCGTTAAAGGACTAGGATCTGACACAAAGGATGCATTTGGTATAATGGGATTGGAGAATAACCATACATGTAATCCTATATTCAATCCAGGAAGGTTCAAAGTGGCCATGAAGGGAGGACCAACATCTCCACAAGGGGGAGAAATAGAAGGCATACCTTGAAAAGGGTTCTCTTGACTAGTGGTCCTAGGAGAGTCTCCCATATTTGAACTCTCTAAGAATCTTGGAAATACCACACAATATCAAACCCTACTCAAGTATAAAAGCCACAAGAAAACTCTGTGAATAGGAGTGGATAAAAAGTCAGGAACCTCATAGGACAGGCCAAAAGGATAACTCAGATGGTCACAGGAATCATAAGAGGGTCTCCCAATATATGCTAGGTACAGGGGAGATCAAATTGGTAGTAGTGTTGTCTAATGCACAGTCGTTCACAAGGGGTCTTCCTATATACAATCGAGTACGTGAAGTACCTTTCTATATACCTCAAGGGTAATTGAAAGGCCATTCGATATACTGATGGTACATGGAAGAACTGCATGAGTCTCTAGTTGTAGTGTAGACAAATTAGTGACAGCTACTACGCTTTACGACAGCTGAACATGTCACTAACTTACACATAGTTACTAAATGATTTTAAACATAAACTAGCGTTAATTTTATCTTGAGCAGTTAAGTGGATGCATGATGTCTAGATAGGAAATGTAAAAAGAAAGCAAATCCTAGCTACATGATAATACACATTTCTCCTTCAATGAAAACTACCTAAGGTAGGGAAAGAGGTTTTTGTTCAAACAAGACAGAAATCAGAGATCTAAGAAAACCAAGTTCTATTCAAAGGAAACTATGAAGCTTTTAAAGACCAACATCAAATACAATTCTTGAAAAGACTATGAACTCGTACATGAGAAACTGGGGTCCGAGGGGGCCCTTCCCCCCCGGCCCCCGGCTTGAGGGTTCTTTAGGGTTTTGGGGGCGTGTTCCCCTGAGAAAAAAAAATTTGCTTGTTTTTTTTCTTTTTATTTTGCTTCTCTTTTGATTGAGTTTTCTCTTGAAAAAACATGAATCTGAATAATAAGGATGATTCTCTTTTCAAATCCATAAACATAACAAGAGAGAGTATCTACAACACTCCATTCATTCAGAAATCAAAAGAAATATGACAAGCACCCAAACAACTCCAAAACAACCAAAATGCAACCAAAACAATCAATAACTGAGGGGAGGAAGAGATAATGATGGGTCTAGGGTGTCTATGACTATCACATGCAGCCTAAAAACGAAAACAAAAAAATGAAGGAAAAACAAGCTAAAAACTGAGTTTTCAAAGGGTAGCGCGCTTTCAACACTGCACCAGAGTGCTTATTGAGGGTCGGTGCACCTACAAGGCTACACAGAAGCGCCATGATGCTATGTCTCCTAAGAAAAAGAGCACCTATGAGAGTCGTCGGACCTACAAGGCTACACAAAAGTGCCAACGGTGCTCTGTCTCTTAAGGAAAAGAGGGCCTATGAGCCAACACTTCTAACTCTAGAAAATTAGACTAGTGGCACTCTGTCTACCCAACCCAGGTGCGCCGATGGAGAAACAGGGGGTAAAACCATATTTCCCATAGGATAAGGGAGGAGGTTCGATAGTGATTCAAAGAGAATTAAGAGGATGCAAGACACTCTTCAAAAACAAAATCCAAAGGAGCGAAGGTCTCTAAAGGCTAGAAAAAGGATTCATAAAGAGACATGAAATAAAAAACAAAATGAAATCAAATCTATGTATGATCCTCAGTGGAGTCACCAATTTTTTTATCGGATATATCTACTCAATCAAAATCAAGCTAGATCTCCCTAGCCCAAGTGGATCTAGAACAAATGAAATATAGAATACAATCTACTTTCCCAGATCAAACATAAATGCAAAGCCACAGGTAGATCACCTACCTGAAATATGCAGATCTTCTCCTCTCTTTGTTGATCCAAGCTCCAAAATCTTCAGATCTACAGCTACAAAACCCTGTAAAGCATGTGGAAACAAGCAAACAGTATATGCATATCCAAACATATAATTGATCTAAGCTAATAGTTTAGGAAGAAAGATATAAACATTATCAACACAACAACGTTTATGGAAAGAGATCTGTATTAATGTAATCAAGGAGATACATAGAATTACAATGAGAAGGAACATCACAACCTAGCCTTAACGCTGCAATCTTCCATCCAACGATCCAAGCCAAAGCCTCCAAAGCAAGATAGTAATCCACCTAGGAATTACACCAGCATAAAAGTACCATAGGCCTTCCTCTCTTCCAAATGGAGAGAGGGTTCAATTTATAAGGCTAAAGGGATAGAGTAGGTTGACGATTAGGAGGAGGAATCTAACGGATTTTCCCTATAGGATAGGAAATGAAATGCCACCTCACCTAGATAATAAGGATAGAGCTCCACCTCATCCACCTTCGAGAAGGGTCTCGAATCTTCGTTCCTTTCCCTCAAAACACCACCGACGCTTTTAGCAGGAAGGGAAAAGTCATCATCGACGCTCGTAGCATTGCGAGACAGAGTGTCGGTGTTGGCGCATCTAACATGAAGGGAAAAGGTGTCGTCGCTGCTCTTAGCATAAAGGGGAAAAATTTAGACCTTCCTAGAGAGGGAAAAAAGCAAGAAAAACCTCAATCTCAATCAACTTTAGCAGAAAGAAACTTGGGGATTAGGCAAAGGGTTAACACATGGTTCAAAGAGGTGCCTTAGTTCAAAGAACTAAGTAATACTGCAAACAAGTAAACATCTTTACCTCTCAAACCGTCATGGGACAACGAGTCGTGCCACTTTGCCCACTTTGTTTCCACAAACAAAGTTAAGTTAGGACTTTATAAATAATGAGTAAGACTATGCATAAAGGATGAAGCATATAATCAAGTAATGACACATACACGACAAATGTATAATCATAAGAATTAAGCAGTAAATAATAGTACGACATCGTAAGTAAAATACATTAATAATAATTGAAAGTAAAACCAGCATAGATCCAAATCCTAGGCTCTATCAAGCACCAAGAGGGGGATCAAATATCTCGAGGTGCAAACTTCTTCTTAAGTATTGACCATTGATTTGATTCAAATCAAAAGACACATCTTTTTATTTAAGGTGGACATATAGTGTTTTTATTATTTATATTTAATATTATTTATGGTCGACATATAATATTTTTTATAATTTTTCAATTTGTTAGGAATTAACATTACAACATCCCATACACGATTTTAAAACCATGTGCAA
Source organism: Pseudotsuga menziesii (assembly GCA_001517045.1). Lineage (NCBI taxonomy): Eukaryota > Viridiplantae > Streptophyta > Pinopsida > Pinales > Pinaceae > Pseudotsuga > Pseudotsuga menziesii. The sequence continues at coordinate 921,144 of LPNX010050880.1, forward strand.
GGCCCTCCTAAAATCATGGGTTGTTTAAAAGGCCTTGCCAAAGGTCTTCAAACCATTTGCAAGGCCCTCCTAAACCATGTACAATAAAACCATGGGTTGTTTACGAGGCCTTGAACATGGTTTTAAAACCATTTGCAAGGCCCTCCTAAACCATGTACAATAAAACCATGGGTTGTTTAGGAGGCATTGCACATGGTTTTAAAACCACGTGCAAGGTCAACATTTATTTTGTGGATAATTCATTTTTTTATTTTTTTCTTATTTAGTAATATTACAACATCTTCACCATATTGTGTTGTTTTTCTCACGGACATTTTTTTGGTGTATATTTAAATTTTTTTATTTTTTATTGTTTTGTTAGATAAGAACATTACAACATCTCTCCCATATTTGGTTGTTTTTCTGACCTACATTTATTTTGGTGGATAATTAAAATTTATAGCCAGCAATATTATAGGAGGTCCAGCATGAAACATATCCTGCATAACACAATTATCATATTCATGAGTGTGTCTTCTCAGTGCCAATAGGAATGAAAAAGTAAATAAATCTTCGCACATAAATTGATCTACATGATATTATATGAAGCAATAGTACAGTTTTCAACTTACTATAAGGATGGATTTTATGTTATCTCGACTAATATTGTCATTAGCAATATTTTGTCTAGACATTGCAAGTAAAATATTGACGAAATCCTTGGTTTCCTTCATGTCTCTTTGAACTAGATGCTCCTCTATGAGCCTCTTATAGAACCCATCTGCTCTCTTATGAATCTCTTTATGTCGACAACCCATACCTTGGAGATCCATCCATCCCAAGTAGGGTATGAAGTCTCCAATATCGAAAACACCAAGCATAAATGCAAACTCATGAATCATTTCCTTGAATCCTCCAGTGTCATATGTCTCCTCATCTAAATAATTTCGACCAAACACCATCCAACACATTATATTGACTACTACATTTCATATTTGTTTGCTAACATCCACAACGGGATAAGAAATCCTGGTGCACTCTTCAAGAAGAGAATGGACCATAACTAAAACCTCTTCTTCTCTTTGGAAACAAAAGAATTCAATCCTTTTTGGTACTCAACAAATTTGTAACGCATATTCTTCTCAACCTCCTTCAGTTATACCCATAGCAAGAAAATAACACATCTATGGCATCATATAGCATAATTTTTTAAGAACTCATTGTAAGTCTGCTAGAAAAAACATCGTTGTAGGTCTTCAGAAATTGTTGGGCCATTTCGGCAGAAGAGAAGATTATAGTGGGAAACGATCCCAGGCATAGTGACATGAGTTGCACATATCTCTAAGACAGAAGGCCCATATTCCTATGGGGAATATTTCTGAATATGTGCATATGTCCTATAATCGGCAGCCCTAGCGGCCCAGGAGGCAACTTCTTTGCCATTTTATTGTTAATATTGTAGAATTTCATGAAGAGAATCCATGTTGACAAGAGCACCCCTATACATATTGCAACTGTAGGAAGGAGATCTTGCATAACATTGGCAACCTTCAAGACTAATACCCCAAAATCCATTTCACCATAGAAATCACCCAATTTTGAGGTAGAGTGGATCGAAACTTGGTACTCTCAAGGGATCGAATGCACTCAAAATCAAGCTAGATGTTAAAATTCCCAACCCACGCTAAAGCCAAAAATAGAACTCATTACTCAATTACAGAACTCAAATAGATAATGAGAAAACTGAGCACTAAATCCTAACAAATAAGCAGGTTATCGATGGTAACCAATGAATTTCAAGAGAGAGTAGTCGAACGAATCCATGAAGGATTTCTCTTCCACGCAAAGATAACTTGCTTCCTTAAAAAGATTTATATTATTTTTTAATTTAAATTTTGCTACCCTCTACTTGAGATAAACAAATTGTAACATGATCCATGATTGAATATGAATGTGTCCTCCTATCATAAAAATGGTCGACATGCAAAAAAAGAAAACTCATGGCATAAGTTAGGATTGTAAGCATACTATAGGATTATTATAAGTAATTGTAAGCATATAAGATAAAATTTACTAGAGGATATTTTAAGCATATATGTCTGGGAATCTCCTATATTTATAAACTCATCATAGAGATATCCATCAAAAAGTGGGCGAGTCAGTTCCAACACCAACTTGATGGTATATTATATTAGCATCATTCTATGAGTTTCAGATTTGACATCATTCAATACGTTCTCTTGCAGGCTCGTACATTTTCAAATCTGGCACAACAAACACACACCAGCAAGCATATAAAACAAAACTAATCATATGTAGAAGCATCCACCTCGGCGTACAAAAGCAAGCATACAAAACAAAACTAAACATATGTAGGACCATCCACCTGGACTGGATCTTTTGATATACATTTTCATAATGAACTACATTGTTAGAGGCCAAAATCTTACAACTCCCAAAAATGTAAGAAGTATGGAAATATAGTGTTGTGTTGATTGTATTAAGAGTGGCGAGTTGTTCTATATATTCATATGGGGAGATTTCTAGGATTATTCACTAAAAATAAAAATTAAAAATTAAAAAAATTCATGTGAGTTATTTATAGCCAATATTTACAAGAGGAACATTACATAACTTTACATAAAGTTATAAGAGGAACATTACATAAATTTGCATAAAGTTACAAGATCTCCCCAGCCTCTAAATAGAAGTAAAAAGTAAATATTTATAGCCGACCTTCACATGAGGAACGTTTCATAATATTTATAGCCGACATTTACATGAGGAACGTTACGTAACATTATGGAATGTTACAAGATCTCTCCCATACTGGGCTATAGAGTGCCTCTCGGCACAATGACAGAACGCAATAACAACTTATGAGTAAATAGTGGTACATGAAGTGTACGATATATTTCCACAAGTCAATAATGTGCTGTCTACATAGTTTTTGATAGCCTATAAAAAAAAAATTCAATTTTTTGGGACATTACAAATAAAAACACTGAACTTTATATCTTTCATACCTCTGATTTCGTCATTGCCATGTTCTGTTGCTACTTGTTGAAATATTGTAACTTCGAAGAATATTCTATATGTATTTCTTTATGGTCCCTGATGGTCCTACTGGGAGAACCACTTGTATTACTTTGTACCCCGATGCTCCTAATTGGAAGAACTAATAAGAGTCATGAGGCAGTCCCCTTTAATTGTAAAGGTGGGTCATTATCACCGCAGTGTGGTTACTTGAGCCTACATGTGTAACTCGAGCCTACATGATTAACTCGAGCCTACATGACAGATGAGTTAACTTAAGTGAACGGATGAATATAAATAGAGGTGTGGTGCTCCTCATTTATGACACACACTCTCACTTGTGTAGCGCATTAGTGGAGAAGAGAAGTAGCTGGAGAAGGAGGAGGATCAGGCTTTGATATCCTTGCTGGTTTTATATTTTATCTTTTTGGGGTATCTATATTGAGGAAGGTTTTGCTAGGGTTTTCCATCTAGGGTTTTCCAAGGATAAATATTTGTGTTCCTTTTGTATGGTTGTGCTTGTCTATCTTTCAGTGATCCTATTTATATGCTTTTGTTATGAAAAATGAAATGAAATACTGATATCTTAGCTAAGCATATGTAAATTTAACATGGTATTAGAGCCACCCTGAAAAGAAGACATTGTGCAGATACAGAATCTAGGGATTCTTACTTTTTGGTTCTCTCTCCACAATCGATCAGCAAAAGAAGGCTAGGCTGACTCTCCATTGAAGGGCGCGTCTTTCCGTCGAAGCGGAATTCGATTCCGAGCATTTTCAGTTTTCCGTGTGGGAAATTAGGGCTTCTTGCAGAAGAAGAATTTTTTAGTGAGCCCAGCATGGGATTTATTTCCTCATAAAAATCGAAGTTTAGAGACCTAGATCAAGATTTTTTGTTGGGTGAAACTCCAGGAAAGTCAAACCCTAGTTTGACCCAGAGCTAGAAAAACCCTAAATACTAAAAATGCTAAGTTTTGGTATATTTACTATATCCCAATATTGGCGAATGCTCAAGAGATGAAAATTTCAGATCCCGAAGATACGATCCGGATGAACACTTTGTCCAAACTTCAGCCTCAGATTTGCTATATTCTAGGAGAGATGATCCCTCCAAGTTAGGGTTCCAGCCTCTTCTAGAATTCATCCCTAAACAGGACACTTATGAAAAATTGATATAGCTTGGGATACATAGGTCCAAATGGAATTCCTAAAGATGTTATAGAAAGAGAACAGACTTTTCTTTTGGTGGTCCAAATTTCAGAACCTGAAGATGAACCAGTGACACGTGGCATGCCGTACAACTTCACTATTATGAAGAGTCCTGTAACAAGTCACCTTGGGAAAATGATCATAAATACAAATTGGTGAAACAAAATATGATGATCCCTATGGTGTTGGATTAGGGAAATGCGAGGTTACGTCAATGCAAAAGTTTAGACACATAGAAGCATTAATTTCGGATATATCATAGAAACAGTAACAGGAATTTCTGCAAAACAAATTGGAAAACTAGGGCTTCCTGTTCTAGGAGCTTCTCTCCATTTCTTTCAGAAAAGGAGTACATTGGATAGCTCCATTTGAAGAGATATATATTTCTATCCAATCAGATCTGAAAGATTCCAAGTTTTCAAAATTAGGGTTTCTGTGACAAACCCTAGATCAGTCAGCTCCAGAAGCAGGTTGGACACCTCAAATCGCTAAGATCTAATCTTTTGCTATTTGCATTTGAGGTTCTCATTTCAAAGTGATATATGACATCAGCTTGATGATAAGGTTGGTGAAGTTGAAAACTTCCAAGCATGAAATTATTTGATCTCTCTGAAGAAAATGAATTGGACACCTACATGAGTAGAGAGGTTCCAGTTCTAGAGGGATATGAGCCTCAAAGCCTTACCCAAGAAGAACTTGATGAAGACCAAGAAGATCACTGTTGATTCAATCACACATCAACTTGTACCACAAGTATCTTCCCTAAAGACACAGAAGATGTTTGATTTCTTGATCAATCTATTTGAAGATAAGGACATAATCGAGAAGATGGATTTGAGAAAACAGTTGAAGAATGTGAAGATCCTGAATGCATAACATCTTGAAGCAGTAGAAGAAGAAGCAAAGAATGCAGAAGTGCTGATAGCCACCTTGAATGGCATCCTATGATCATGGGATTCATTCATGTGAGGAATGTGTGCCAGAAGAAAGTGATTACTTTTAGTTTACTTTGGGAAGAAGAAGAAGCTCGTCTCATAAGAAGAGAAGAAGAAAGACGGGAGCAAATTGAAGATCAAGCTATCACCATTCAAAGAAGATCCCTCAAACGATGAGGAATATGAAGAACTCAATTCTTGATAAACCTCTTATCCATCTTATCATTTGGATAAGAAATGATGATAAAGTAGAATGATCAAGATGGAGTCTACCCAAGAAACAAATAAAAGATAAGTATTCAATTGTCATTTCATGATATTGTTTTACATTTGATTATATTCAGTTGATGTGTTATGCATGATAGATTGTTTGCATTAATGATTGTATTCTACTAATATGCATGTGATGCGTAAGTAGCTCATGGTGCTATACAAATAACCATTGCTACTTATCAGAACCTCTTTGCTGACATATTGGATTAGTCTAGAAAGTTTCTGTGAGATATGGATGAACGTTGTATTGGCTAAATAGTTGCATGATGCATAAGAATTTGTCGTTATGCATATGTTTTAGGAAATAGTTCTAACCATGAAAATGGTGCATTTGAATTGTAGGAAAGGTCCTGTACAACCTCCTACAATAAAAGAAGAATGAGACTTGTTCCAAAGAACAAGTGATGACAATTCAATAAACATGAAACTGAAGCTCCCAGGGTCAGAGACACCATGATGGAAGAAAGAGCTTCAAAGAGCGGTAGATCCACCTCGAATGATGAAGACTACCATGGGTATGCGAGATAACTCAAGATGAAGAAAAGAATGCTATGAAAGAAGATAGGATCAAAGAATAACAGTTGATCACGGGGAATGATGTATATGATATGATTTCGAGACATAAAGGAAAGTATGTAGTATCCTCCATATGGATATACAAGAACAAATGTACAAAGAAAGGTTCATGATTTGCCTCAGAAAGAATAGACTATGACATGACATACTCTATTGACCAGTATATATCAAGCATAGAACCACCTGTACAGAATGAAGAAGGAAGATAATACTCCACTTCAGGGGGAGTGACTACAGAAGATATCTGAGTTCGACACGGTATGACATGATGGACAGCTTCCTGATGGATCGAGACTTTTGGGTTCCAACCTTCAAAGTTGAATGTAGAAGACTAGGATATGTTGATGATCTGACAAGATGAACTCATGGAAGATGTTATGATAAAAGAATACTAGAATGATGTTTGGGATATAGTACTCAATCTAGAAAGCAAGAATGTGGTATCTTACAAACGGATTTGCAAGATAAAATATGTCTCTGATAGAAGTAAGGAAAGACTTATGGCTAGAGGTTTCTATAAGAAAGAGGGAATTAATTCTGAAGAGACACTTACTCCAGGAAGCAAGGTACACTTCCTTCAGAACTATGATGATAGTTGCTTCCATGATGAAGTAAAGACAATCCTTCCTTAATGGTATGATTGGGGAAGAGTTTTACATCGAAAGGATTTGAAGTTGAAGATAGATGGACTCATATATTTAAGTTGAAGAAGGCCCTCTATGGCATGAAGCAAGCTCCCAGAGCTTGGTATGGAATGATAGACAGTTTCCTTTCAATTATGGGCTTTACCAAGAGTAAAGCAGATCCTAACCTTTATCTCAAGGTTGTAGAAGATGAACCTGTCATCCTGTTATTATATGTGGATGACTTATTCTTGACACGGAAGGAGAAACAGATCATGGAAAGCAAGAAGAAACTAGCAAAAGAGTTTGAGATGAAAGACCTCGGGTTAATGCACTATTTCCTAGGTCTGGAAATATGACAAAGTTCAAAAGAAATATTTCTCAACCAAGGAAAGTATGTGGTAGAGATATTGAAGAGATTCAATATGTTGGAATGCAAATCCATGGCCACACCCATGGACTTCAACCTAAAGTTGTTAGCTGATGAGTCATCAGAGTTAGTGGATGTGACTCATTAGAAATAGATCATTGGGTCATTAATGTACTAAACAAATTCCAGACCTGACATTTGCTTTGCTATGAACACATTAAGTCAATATCTTCTTCAACCAAGATGGGTTCACCTAGTAACCGCAAAACATGTGATGAGATATCTGAAAGGGACTATAGACTTTGGTCTATACTATGATGGTAGCCATGAGTATAGAT
>LPNX010050880.1:928533-941571 GCA_001517045.1 Pseudotsuga menziesii
GATAGGAAAAACACATTAGGTAGATGATTTTGTTTCGGCTCTACTATGAGTTCATGGTTTAGCAGGAAACAGTCCAGTGTTTCTCGTAGCATGGCTGAAGCAAAATACATAGCAGATTGCTCCGCTAAGTTGTGAAGTCATATGGATTCAGAAGGTGATATCAGGTCTCTTTAACCTGGAGATGGATACTACAATGAGTCTATGTGATAACCAGATTTTTGATGATAGAGAACCCTGTGTTCTGATTGTAACACATAAAAATTCGGTATTTATACATACAAGATAAGATGTAGATTATTATGTTTCAGTATTCCCATACTAAAGATATAGATGATGTTTCAGTATTTACATACTTTAGATGTAGATGATAATGATTATGTATTTCTATACTGAAGATGTAGATGATGATGGTTTGAATGATGATGTACTGATGAAGCCTCTGTCTCGGGTAAAGTTCGAACACTTTCGAGACAAGCTTGGTGTTGTTCGAAAACACCTTCCTCTAAAGGGGGAGTAGTGATGTTGCAGTGGGATTGTATCATCCCTGGGCACTTTCCCCAAAGTGATCCGGAGACCTCGGTCCTCGAGAATGAAGAGAGATTGTATCATCCCGGGACATCTATCCAAAAGTGATCCGGTTACCTCGGTCCTTGAGAATGAAGAGAGATTGTATCATCCCGGGACATCTGTCCAAAATAGATTTGGTGACTTCAGTCTTCATGAATGTGGTGGGATTGTATCATCCCTGAACTTTGGTTCAAAATGTATCTGGAGGTATCGGCCCCCGTGAATGTGGTGGGATTGCATCATCCCTAAACTTCGGTTCAAAATGTATCCGGAGGTCTCAGCCCCCATGAATGTGGTAGGATTGCATCATCCCTGAAATTCGGTTCAAAATGTATCTAAAGGTCTTGGCCCCCGTGAAAGTGGTGGATTGCATCATCCCTGAACCTCGGTTCAAAATGTATCTCGAGGTCTCGGCCACCAATAAAGTCATAGGATTGCATCATCCCTGAACTTTGATTCAAAATGTATCTGAAGGTCTCGGCCCCCGTGAAAGTGGTGGATTGAATCATCCCTGAACCTCAGTTCAAAATGTATCTGGAGGTCTCGGCCCCCGTAAAAGTGGTAGGATTGTATCATCCTTGAACTTCGGTTCAGAATGGATCCGGTGACTTTGGTACTCGAGAACGTGTGTTGATCCCGTAATTCCTAGAGGAAGGATTGCCTGAGTTCCACATATGTGTTGATCCCGTAATTCCGAAAGGAATGATCATTAGTAACTCTGTACAGACCTAAATCCCGTAATTCCCAAAGGAAGGATCATTGAATTGATCCCATAATTCCAATAGGAAGGATTGTCTGAGTTACACAAATGTGTTGATCTCGTAATTCCAATAGGAAGGATTGTCTGAGTTCCACATCTGTGTTGATCCCGTAATTCCGAAAGGAAGGATCGTTAGCAACTCTGTAAAGACTTAAATCCCATAATTCCGAAAGGAAGGATGATTGAATTGATCCCATAATTCCAATAGGAAGGATTGTCTAAGTTCCATAGACGTGTTCATCCCGTAATTCCAATAGGAAGGATTGTCTGAGTTCTACAAATGTGTTGATCTCGTAATTCCAAAAGGAAGGATCATTAGTAACTCCGTAAAGACCTAAATCCCGTAATTCCGAAAGGAAGGATCGTTAGTAACTTCGTAAAGACCTAAATCCCGTAATTCCAAAAGGAATGATCATTGGTAACTCCGTAAAGACCTAAATCCCGTAATTCTGAAAGGAAGTATCATGTTGATGTTTTGATGATGTTGATGTTTTTATGATGATGATGACGTACTGATTGAAAGATCATAATATGATGATGATGATGTTGTTGATGATGGTGATGTTCTTTGATCGAAAGATCAGAATATGATGATGATGATGTTTCTCTGATCAAAATATCAGAAGTTGATGATGATGATGATGTTCTCTCACTGAAAGATTAGAATATGATGATGATGTTCTCTAATCGAAAGATCAGAATATGATGATGATGATGTTTTCTGATCAGAAGATCAGAAGTTGCTTATGATTATGATGTTGTTGATGATAATGATGTTTTTTGATCGAAAGATCAAAATGCGATGATGATGATGATGCATCTGATCGAAAGATCAAAATGCGATGATGATGATGATGCATCTGATCGAAAGATCAGAATGTGATGATGATGAGATCCTGATGATGATGATGCCATATTATCAAAATATGATGATGATGACGTACTGATCGAAAGATCAGAATATGATGATGAGTTGATGTTAGAGTATGATGATGTTCAATTGATGATGTTTCTGATCGAAAGATCAGAGGCTGATGATAATGATGATTCTGATTGAAAGATCAGAATGTGATGATGATGATATTTTGATGCTGATATTTTGATGATGATGATGTTGATGTTTTGATGATGTTTCTGATCGAAACATCATAGTATGATGATGATGTTGTTGTTGATCAAAAGGCCAAAGTGCTGAAGAAGATGTTACTGATCGAAAGGTCAAAGTGTTGAAGATGATGTTGCTAATCGAAAGGTCAAAGTGCTGAAGAAGATGTTGTTGATCGAAGCGGTCAAAGTACTGATGATGTTGAAGACTAAAGATTGAAGATGAAGACTACATGATGTTGAAAAGCTTCCAATGATTTATAGATGTATCACCCTAATGATGTTGGTGATGTCCTCTATCTCTCTCCTATTATTGTTGTTGTTGATGTTGTTATAGAATACCCTTCTCTTTAAGGGGGAGTGTTGAAATATTGTAACTTCGAAGAATATTCTATATGTATTTCTTTGTGGTCCCTTATGGTCCTACCGGGAGAACCACTTGTATTACTTTGTACCCCGATGCTCCTAATTGGAAGAACTAATAAAAGTCATGAGGTAGTCCCCTCTAATTGTAAAGGTGGGTCATTAGCACCCCAGTGTGGATACTTGAGTCTACATCTATAACTTGAACCTACATGATTAACTCGAGCCTACATGACATATGAGTTAACTTAAGTGAACGGATGAATATAAATAGAGGTGTAGTGCTCCTCATTTATGACACACACTCTCACTTGTGTAGCGCATTAGTGGCGAAGAGAAGTAGCTGGAGAAGGAGGAGGATCGAGATTTCATCTCTTTGCTGGTTTTATCTTTTATCTTTTTGGGGCATCTATATTGAGGAAGTTTTTGCTGGGTTTTTCCCTTCAGGGTTTTCCTAGGATAAATCTTTATGTTGCTTTCGTATGGTTTTGCTTGTCTATCTTTGAGTGATATTGTTTATATGTTTTTGTTATGAAAAATGAAATGAAATAATGATGTCTTAGCTAAGAATATGAAAATTTAACACTACTCCCCCTTACGCTAGGAGTACTCTCCTATAAATTCTCTTCATTTTCAGAATCATTTCTCGTGTCACTATGGCCAGCACTTCGTCCTCCTCTTCCTTTGTTACTAGCTCTTCCTCTTCCTCTACCTCTAGTAACATTCAACTGAGATTTTAAAACATTTTCTAATGGAGTATCATCATACATGTTCATTCTTGATTCATGAGCAATCAAAGAACCAATGAGCTCATCAATAGGCATTTGAGAAATATCTTTAAATTCTTCAATTGGAACAACCACTGCTTCAAACTTCTTTGGAAAACATCTCAGTAATTTTTTAATCACACGCTCATCTAAGAGGTCTTCACCATACTGTCCTAGCTGGTTTGCAACATTTATGAATTGTGTCATAAAACAATCAATAGTTTCATTGTCCTTCATCTTCATATTCTCAAAGTCCCTTCTCAACTTCTGCAACTTAACATTCTTGACCTTGGTCACACCTTGATAGAACATTTCAAGAGTAACCCAACCTTTCTTTGAAGACTCAGCACTAGAAATATTTGGAAAAATAGATTCACTCAACAAGACACACTAAGCGTTTGACAGAGCCAGCTCAGCAGCTTATCAGCTGGTTTTGCATATCCAATCGTAACTAACTCACAAATATCTTGAGTACGCAGGATAGTTCTCATTTTAATAAACCATGTATCATTATTTCTTTGAGTCAACATAGGAATTTGTGGTTGGACTACACTGCTGTTAGTAGCCATCTCAAACAAATTACTCTTAAAAACTTAAGCAAGCAGTGATACCACTGTGGGGAAAGCAAGGGAGTGTTGCTTTTTGCTTCAGTGGCACTTAAAACTTCACTAACAGCTGAGAACAACACTTACAGCACTATCACAACTCACAGTAACAGTTGGTTGTGAGTTGTTGACAGAGCTCAAAAAGCTTAGATAAACACCTATAGGACTGTTGCAACTTGGCTTCTACAATCGTACTCTCTAAATGATGTTGCAGCTAGCTATTACACCTAACATCAATTAACATGACTATTTCAGCTATTGTGACTGGTGACAGTCACTTGCAGCACACTCACAACTCGTCACTTGCAGCACACTCACTCACAACTCAGTTACATTTGTCTTTTAACAAGTTTTAGATGACCCCTCCATTGATAAAATTAACACAAATATTCTACTGAATTAATAAAATGTGCATTAAATAAACTCCAATTTCTTCAGGTGTTACATAGTAAACTTCACAGTTTCAACTATATATTAATTTCTTTATTACGTTGTGTTTGTATTTTCCAGGTTACAAAACATTATTTATAGGATTTTGGCTAAGTTGGCCATTAATTACTAATTGAGCCTTTCTTATACAAAATGAAATTATTTATAGTCTCACAGAAGTGAAAATCTACTATGTGTGGCTTTTCACAATTCTGACAATTATATTTCTGAACTCTTTTTGCCTATAAAGAGTTTAAATAGGCAATCAATCTCAACTGTGGAGTAATTATCAGCTTCCAATAATATCGAGAATGAAAAAAACCCATTTTGTTCTGTACACGTTATCTAAATCTTTCTAAATTTTGACCAGCTCGTCCTTGTTTACTGTGTTGTAAAGAACATTCCGTGAATGAAACTCCATTAATGAAAGCAATAAAATAGGCCATTTTATTCGTATTTCGGTCCTCTAAGAAGCCCTTACATATCGGCGAAATGAAGAAATGAAAAAAGGTGAAGGGTTTAGTCCTCTCCTTTATTTTTTCCCTCTGGATCCTGCGTGATTGGAACTAATTTTTTTTTTCAATGAATAAAAATACAATGTTTTATTAAGAGTTGTTTAAGAAGGGCTTAAAAACCTTCCTTACAATCACACAACAACTTTGGAACAAAGAAAGAAATGAAAGACATGCCCCAAAATCTCATGGATCTAAAACAATGGGAAACACGTAAAACCAGCCAAGACCAATGGAGAACAAACCCCCATAGAATGATCAACCGTCCCAAATCGCATGGATCTTAAAGAATCGAGAACATAAAAACCGGCGAAACCAATGGAGAACAGATCTATTGGGCCATAGAAATGATCAACCGACCCTGCATGAGCCAAAGATGAATCATTCACGGTAACTGGAAATCAACCCAACAATCCATCATCTGAAAAAATCATCTAGAGAAACATATCGTTTCACTGTGTTGACAAAAATCATTCAAGAAATAAGATAGATGAATTATATCGTCCATCTGGCGCAATGTGATTTTTGAAAGAGAATCGGCGTCAACATTGAGCTCATGGTAGATGTGGAAGCAGGAACAGCAAGAGAGCTCACTCATCAACCTCTTGGAATCCTTCATTCAATAAAATCATTCCAACCATAGAACATGAGCTTTGTCAAGAGCCCAATTGATAATTATTTGGGAGTCACCGGCAACAAAAAGATCCTTCAGACGCGGCCATTTAACCACATATTGACCACTCAAAAGCTCGATAATTTCAGCTCTGGTGTTTGTGCCCTTGCTAACGTTAAGCCAACCTTTAATCTCCTTTCCCTCAGCCAATTTTAAGACAACCTTTAATCTCCTTTCCCTCAGCCAATTTTAAGACAAAACCAACACCACAAAGACCTAGTGCTGAAGCACCATCAAAGAGCATGAAAGAACACTTGGACAAGAGGGCAAGGGTGGAGAAATCCATAGAAGTTTTAGTAGGAATCACTCTATGCCACTTTAAAACAGAGGACATTATCTTGGCATAAGTAATCTCCAGACTTTGCAGCGAATTTGAAAAGACAGATGCATTCCCGGCCTTCCAGATTTCCCACAAAGTAAAAAAGGGAAAGAATTCATATGCAAATTTACTGAATTTCCAGGCAAGAAGATTTTCACTTACCAAATCCTTCTTCCATCTAAAATTAAAATTGATGTTCAAACCTCTTTGAATCATAGTCCAGAGATTAACAATAATTTATTGAAATGACAGATTTTTGACCATATAAAGGACAATCCATCTAGAAAATCCTTATTACATTCTAACTATGTATATCATTTATAATTTCACGTATAGGATTTCTTATATAATTTCGCATTTCACTGAAAATTTATTATTGACATACCAAAAAGAAAAATCTTTGAACTTTATTCTAATTGAAATTCCCGAAAATGAGAAAGGTAGGATAACCGGGAAATCCGCGTTTCAGATGAAAAAGGACGGGCCCTAGCTCCGCTTGGGCTTCGCCCTTGAGAACACAATCGAACACAATCAATTAAAACCTGGTGCAACTATATTGTTTCAAGAACCCTTACTTTGCAGGATACCGTGAACAACAGTCTTGGAACTAACTGGATTATTATTCTGAATACCGTAAAATAAAAATAAAAATAAAGAATTAGATCGAAGATTTCACATGTAAGACATGGTCATGACCATGCAGGTGATGCGAGACAAACCAAATTATCGACCAGAGCAAGATGAATCAACAGATAAAAAACAAATGAATCCCCATGGATTTGACGAGCCCATTTTAGGATTGTCGCAGCTAATGGTTCTAGTTAGGACCCCAACCGAGCAAGCCCCTTCCCATTTCACCACAGCAAGTTTTGATTTTAAGAATGGGTCTCTAAATACAAAGAGGGCTAACGCCCCCTACTAGAATGAACGGAATAGCCCCGTCGTCGTGGAAGGAGTATTTACACAGTATAATTACTGTCAAAGAATTTGCACATTCAAAGATTTAACTCCCCTCCAATATAAATTTTATATAGATTTAACATTTACACAGTATAATTGAAGTGTAATACTGATCGCCTTACCCTGAATTCCAAAAGGTTCGAGATGTGCGCCATAAGCCGTCCAGATCGAGCTTGGCATTTTCTTCTGTAGCTGTTGTAGTTATCTTAATCATATGGTCGGACGCCATATGGAAGTGACACCACCTGCAACACAGGGATTGTGAAGAAAGGGGGGATTTCCAGGGTATAATTGAGGAAGTGACTTCTTTACAGAGTGTGAGAAAAAATTGCTGTAGAAGACCTGTTGGTGGTGGTGACGAGCATTATTTTACACATAGAGCATCATCTTAACAAATCAAAAAATTACCTTGTTCTGGGGATTGTTAGGGTTAAAATCGGAGATTGTTAGGGTTCCGGGATAGTAACGAATCAAGCTTACTTTGTTTCTCATGCTGAAGATTTTGTGTCACTCCACCAACTCCCTCGACCTCAGGGAGATATCTCTGAAATGCAAATCCGCAAACACATCTGCAATTAGTCAGCTGAGTGCAATCCCAATCAAAACCCCCCTACAGTTTCCGCCAGATCAATGAACCTGATAATTGCCCCTTCAGCAAATTTTAGCCCACTTAACCCCTGTTATTAAATTGGCCAAAAATTACACCAAAAATTTCAATTATCAGCACTGCCCACTAGCATACCCACCTGCATGGATATTAAATTCCATCTTTAACAGACATAAATATTCAAATCTAGAAGCTAAAAGACAAAAAAATCACAGATTTACAGAAGATTTTTTTACTATAAGTATTCCAACGGCCTCGGAAAATCAAATTTATCAATCCATTATGGTACCATTTAAATCAGTCATAGTTTTCCCATTATATTTTAATAATACAATTATCTTGTAACTGGGATATTAGATTTTTGTAATTGCCGAATTTCCGTTGATTCAAGGAAAAGCCCAATATCGAAAAGGTGCATACAATTCCCAAGCGTGGATCACCTCGAAGCTGTGGTCACGGTGTATTGAGAAGGACCAAGTTCTATAAGGATCCAACGACTTCTCAATAAATTATTGCAGACTTTAATTTATGAGAATTCAATATCAGAGGCGCAGATGCCTACGGCCACATATATATCCTCCCACATATAATAGTATTTAACCCATATAATAGTATTTGACCCAGATGCCTGAGGCCACATATATATCCTCCCACATATAATATGTATATGACCCAGTGAGGATAATGGGCTGACTGTGTTGAGAAAACGAAGAACTAAAGGGAGTCACCTGAACATGATCCTCGCCGATATGATTAAAAGATTTCATCCCAACTTTCCCTCTAAACAGAACAAATACAACAAACACTGTTGATATTGAGAATAGTCTCTCCGCAAAACTCTACGACCTCCGTAGCATGACATTAAGTTTACCTGAAATGAAAGGGTCAAGAGTAGAGAATTGCAAAAATCTCTTTTAAATTTACAAGAACATTCCATCAGATAAGAAAACTATAACAAATAAATATTTTACCTTGTTCCTCGTTAGCACTCGTGTGACGTGTGTCATCATAGAGGTACAACCAGGCTTCAAATTTGAAGCCTTCATAGCCCTTAAAGGCCATTTTAAATGTCATAGAAGGCCACAAGGAATTTTACCATGCAAAAAAAATTTAGTTTTATTTCTAGCACTTCAACAATGAAATTGAGTAAGCCTCGTTAAAATTGCAACACAAGGGAAGCTACAAAATTGGCCTATCCAGGGATTCAATGCACTATGGAAGATTTGGGACTCAGAGTCTTCCCAAGTGACCTTGAATAGTCGGATCATGGATGAGGATCTCAATCCCAATCGACACGGCCCACGGTGGGCCACTAGGCTGCCTAGTGCCAAGTTCGATTAGGTGAGTCATGATTGTGAGTCACGATTCGATGTTCACTTTCAAAGCATTTAATGGAATTAGCTTGCATTACTGATTCACCAACTCCATTAAACCTTGGTATGAGATGATGCCACCTTCCAACTCGATTTTCAATCTGCCATCTTATTGTTCACTTGAGTCACGTGATCTCACAACTTACAAGTGACTTCAGTATTTGATTATATGATGTGAAATTAAATACTCATATGAGTCATATCTATGGATGGTAAATTGATTTGATAACCCTCCATTGTCAAGGCTCTGTAAGGAAAAAACGTATGGTGTTGTTTTTTGGGTTACAACTTACAAGTTGCAATTTACAATGCATTGAGCAATCTTTGCTAGATTTGAACCTAACCTTGTCCAATGCAGGGTATGTAAGTTTCAAGACCAGGGTTTCACCCAGTGCTAGACAGTTCTATTATGACCACCACAAGACTGGGATGACGGATCTTTGGTAGTAGGCTAGCAGCATGCCACCCTTTGTTTGTGCTCATGAATCATATCCTATACTAATTAGTCCACGATTCTAGGATTTATTCCAATTTCCATTCATTTAGTGGGGTCTGAATCATTTGAATCACCAATCCCATTCTCCCACGTTCCACCTAGGCCACTTGGTCTCCCTGTCTCATCGGAGGAAGGGGGATAGGTAGTAGAGACAAAGGCAACTGGAATGGAGGGCCAACCAGAGAGAATGGTTGTACAATATGCATATAGTCATCTCTAAAAGAAATGAAAGAATTTTTCATATACCTAACTGAATATTATCATTACGTAACTTGTCGGGATGCTTACACGGTAACTCTTGCACCCGAGTTGTTTATGACGGTTTCCCATTTCTACAATGGCTAGGATTTAGAGAGGCTCGTTCCCATCATTATAGCACCAGTGGGTTTCTCTTGCAAATGTCGCTATTATGTCTCCCCTCCTCACTCACCTCACCTTTCGACTTGAGTCTTCTTCTTCTTCTTCTTCTTCTTCCTCTTGTGGGCTCTCTGATCTATGCCCTAAGAACCCTCATAAAGAAGAATGATCTCTGAAAGTCTTTGGAAACCTCGATCAAACAATACCCAGTTTTCCCTCACATACACAAATATATCTATGTTATGTAGAAGCAATTATAAAATGATTTTTTTTGTAATCATGTGAAATACACAAACATGCATCTGCCTACCTCGGGAAAGGTAAACCAACTTGGGAGCGTCGGGATATTGTGGAATTGAGATGGTGTTTCTTCCAATCGTCTTTCTGCAGAAGGAAATGGTTGCACACTCTAATTCCTCGTTATCTTCTGCGGTGGGAAAGTCGAAGGTTCCACCTTTTTCATAGGTAGGAGCAAGAGAAGCAAAGGTAGAATGTTGGGTAGGCTGGATTGAGCTTCCATGAACTTAAAGAGATTGGTGAAGTCTGTGAAAAAAAACATTATTTTTGGTTTACGAGTATAGGACACTGAGAGGTCGAGACTTGGACTCTCAACTCTCCAATTCTATGGTTCAGTGTCTCCCTAATTTCTATTTCCTCCAGAAGATTATGCACAGCTAAGCTGTTGACTTGGTTGTCGTGAATTTACAAGCATGTAAGCATTTTACACTTGTGTAACATTTTCTATGTGGATAAAAGTGAAATGTGTTTCTTGTTGGAGTTCCTTCTGGTTGTATAAATATGAGGGTTTAAAATTTCTCCATCCAAAATCTTGTTTGAAATTTGTAATGTATTATGCGTTTGCGTTTCCTCCAAACTAAGTCTCAAATACTCAATACATGTAACCTTAAAAAACCCAGTATTTAAATGAAATCAGAACCAAAATAATGTATACTTTTCATAGTCTAGGACCACAGCTTCATTTGGGCGGAGGAGCAAGAAGAAAGAGCCTTGTTTTTGAGTTCCAAATCTGTCAATGTTATTTATCTGTCGTTAATTGTAAACATTAGGTTGAAAGAAAGAACAATATTTGAATATAAGTATTTGAATTGTTCCAATTTCCTTAATGAAATCCAATAGTTAAAAGGATAAAGTATTTAACAACCAACATTGTAAATGTTGTAGACTCTAACCCCTTCGTTTTCTTGTCAGGCTTCTAATAATGGAAACAAGAAGTACAAATTGTATACCAATATTTTGTTGTACAATTATAGTTTCAAATGAAAAGAATGATTTATTTTTACATGTAAACATTGAAGGGTTCAATTTCTCACAACCCTTCAAAGTGAAATGGGACCCTACCCTTCAAATTTGATCCCTGGGTACAATCATATATATTCCTTAGAGAAAGTACTCTTATGAGCCCTTTGATCCTCTCAAAATAAAGTATAAAAATGCGATCCCTAAGTAAACTCAAGAATCGTGTGTGATATGTAAGGTTAAGATGTTCAAAATTCAAAGGAGAACTCTATTTAAAGCTAAAATATGAATGCGTTGTCTCATCATAAAAATAAAGATTTTGAAGATCACTTCGCCTTATGTAATCCATGATATAATTTCATGATGATGATGTTATTATCATGTTTTCTGAGGTATTTATTGTTTTTGGAGTAGCGGGGTCCGTCAAAAGTATGCCGAGTAGGTAGTAATTGGATGTTGAATTTAATTATGCATACAACGAGCTCTCCTGATCGAAATTTGAGTAAAAACATGGGGAGATATGTCGAAAATACAAACAAAATAGTAGCTTTTCTCTCACTACTACATTTTGACCAAAAATCCGACGGCTATCATGTCGGATTTTCGACACTGCTCTGTCGCATGAACGACACTTTGATTTTTTTTTAACCGTCGGAAACTTTTCGTCGGTTATCCGACACCTGGGTAACCATCGCTTAAGCGACACATAGGAAACCGTCGCTTAAATTTCCAGTGTCGGTTAAGCGACGGAATTTCTTCGACAATACATAAACTTTTTGATGAAAAAACTCTTAAGTCCGTCGATTAAGCGACAGCAGATGCGTCGGAGAAGCGACGGATGTCAACTGGGGCTGTCGTATAAGCGACGGGATATTCCATCTGGTATGCGACAGATATGGACTATAACTATTGAAAAAGCGACATTGGGAAACGTCGATTAAGCGACGGATAGAAACCATACCTGTCGGAAAAGCGACATTAGGAAACGTCGATTAAGCGACGGATAGAAACCATACCTGTCGGAAAAGCGACATTAGGAAACGTCGATTAAGCGATGGATAGGGAAATGGAGCGTCGGTTAAGTGACACTTACAAGCGTCGCTTAAGCGACGGAAGGTAATTTTTTTTTTAAATTTTTTTTTTTTAAATTGGGTATAAAAAAAATTATTTGCTCCGTTTTGCACTGTCTATTGAGAAGTAATAAATTCTACACAATATACTAGGGAATTGACAAAGGAGCAAGAATATGGAGTGTCCCACTAACCCAACCCTCCATCACATTTTTGTACATAGGATGACATTAATCCACATGGTAAGACGCAACACATGCAAGACCTACTTTGATGACTTTTTTTAATGAGCATGGAGACATACTACATATGGTATCCCCATCTTTGGAAACATGACATATTAGCTCAAGCCACATTACAAGACGCAGAGTACATCCTTGAAAATTTATATTAAATCTTTTCCAAACATCAAATAAGTAGGCATATTTAAACTTATTTTTCTTGAGGATAAACCAGTTATGACTAGACTAATCAGTACAGATTCAACCAGTGTATTCTTTTAAGTTTTATATGAAGTAGTCATCATCTGATGCATTTACTATCTGAGAATATCTAAAACATTTTTTTAACAAATATTCAGTTATAACTATTTGCCAAATATTAAATAAGCAGGCATATTTAAACTTATTTTTCTGAAGGATAAAGAATCCACTATGACTAGTCACTAGACTGATCATGGAACAACGCCATGAGCAATTATTAAGATGTATTATGTTGCTTATCTAAAATATATGGGCAAGAGTGCTCTTATTTATTTCTCAAAGAATTGTCTAATTGCCAAATGGATAGGAGGTAGATCATTTTCCCTTGATTTTATCT
>LPNX010050889.1:2934-16479 GCA_001517045.1 Pseudotsuga menziesii
CTATACTAGCTCGATAGATGTTTTTATATCAAAAAATATCTTATCTAAGACTAACTATAGATCGTAAAAGTTTGGATCGATCCCCTACAAAATGGGATATCAAATCCCTTTCAAAATGATTCATATTACATATGTCCTACAGCTGTCATTCATTACAAATTTTAAAATAAAACAACTTTTAAATATTTATAAACTTCTAGAGGCTTCGGCTAAAGTAGCCAAGTCATTTAAAACCTGGGAGCGCCTTTTGAGTCTAGCGAATTCTTTGTCCTTATCATTTTCCTTCACCTGAGCTTTGACCTGATCAAGCTTCTGCTGCATAGCCCGCTTTTCCTTGAGGATATTCCGTGAAACCATTAAAAGTTTCTGAAAAGCTGCCTCTTTTTCTTCCATATCTTCTCTCAATCTCTTATTTGCCACTAACAGCTTCTCATTGATGTCCTGTAGATGTTTGGTTTGCTCCTTATAAGTCTGAAGAGATCTTTGACACTGACTGAGTTCTGAATTTACATTTACCTCTTCTTCTTTTATATCATCCTTTTCCTCAGATAGATTTTGCAATTTTGAACCATCCTCAAGTTTATTATGTTCACCTGTACAGAATCTTTCAGGTATTGAACCTTCTACTCCCTGTATATCAATGAATTCTTCCACATTTTCAGAATGTTTATCTTCCATTGTATTTACTGTATCTTCACTGAATTCATCTTCTATAATCATCACTTCTTTTTCCTGTTTTATTCCTTCTTCATCTTTCTGTATTTTTTTCCTGAGTCTGGTCCTGGGTTTATCTGCCTGAAACAACTGTTTACAAACTACTTTTTTGGATGCAATACCTTTAACAATATCACATAATTTTTCAGAATCTTCCTAAATACAAGGTGTTTCAGGATTCACAGGCTCGTTAATCACATGTGCTGCTTTATCATTTTCATTATGGTTGGTTTCTGCAGAGTTTGTTTGATGAGCCTCATCAATCATCTTTTTTCCCTTCTCCTTAGGGTTTTCATTAAAACCAATTTCCGTTAAGAAAGACTTCCATGACCTTCCCTCTTTTTTCAACTGGGTTAACACCAACAGCTTAATCAATCCTTGATGATAGATTGATCTCACTGTGTGTGATGGATGCTTCTGTACCTTTAAGACCATCTTTTGAAGACTCTTAAATAGGTAGAAAGGAAGATTTATCTTTATGACCCCATGAATATGTAACAAAAGCTTTAAATGACATTTTAGTACCCGGTCATACCTTCCGTCGCAGGTGATGTAACTCTGCACCACTTCTAAAGGAACTCTCCAAGCTGGATTTACCCTGTTAGCATGCATGCCATTCTTCCAATCCAGTTTTTCATCTCCCGGATTTAGAAATTCACTGAAGTCCTCTTTGCACTCTTTTTGCTTAAACCATCTTTCGCCCTTTGCTGGAACATTAATTGCTTCAGAAATAGAATTTTCATTCACTCTTACAGTCAAAGTTTGCAATTGAACTCTACCCTCATCATAGTTTTCAATAAAGGCCATGGTTACTTGAGAATGATACCCCTGTAGCCTATCACAAAATTTAAACCATCTTGATTTCTGAATCAATTTTACAGATCTTGGAAATTGCTTAATCCATTGAGTATCAATAGGCTCCAGTCTGCATATAAACCCGCTTGTTCTTTTCTTTTCAACCAGTTCAGGCTCATCCTCTTCAATTTCTCTTGCCATCTTGAAACCCTAGGACGAGATCAATCTGTCGTGTGCAGGGAAATGGAATTTTGTCTTTCAACCAACATAAACAGCTTACTATATAAGGTTCTGTAAACAAAACCTAAACTCTGAATACTGTAAGCACTCTTACAGTCCTTTCAATACTATAAGCACTCTTACTGAAGCACTTTCAATACTGTAAGCACTCAGTCATATACCATCCTTGCAGACTCTTTATGAAACCTTGAACAAGGTATTAGAAACAGAGTACTCTATACTATTACAGTATGCTGAAACAGTAAAATATTGAAACTGGAAATGTAGGTCAATATACAGATAACCCTGCAATTATGCACTTTAAACTTTTGCAATGCGAACTTGGTTTTCTGAACCTTCAAATGATACTGATTTTGCTATGAAAACCCTGCAAATAAAACAAAACCCTCAAACTGAATGTTCTACACAGGGGCTTATACCACTTTGCATATTCCTTTCGTTGTAGATGAAACCAATGCTGCTGTAAAATCATAACCCTGCAAACTGAACCCAGTGCTAATGTAAAATCTTAACCCTGAACTCTGCAAATTCTGAGGTTCGAACCTGAGCCAAAAATATCCCAAAACACACTATAGAACCACCTGCAAAGGTGAATGAAAGCCAGCGCTCTCGTACCTCTATCAATAGCCAAATGGAAAGATGAATGGAGGAAAAATACGTGTATAGCTATTTTTTCCATGATAGCTCCTCGACATTTATTGCAGGAACATACATATTGGTGAAATGACAGCAATTGTACCCATTTATGCCTCCATATTAAAACATCATTTTATGGTATAAATCATTAAAACCATAATAATAACGAAGGCTCATGCTCTCAGCATATAACATTATAATCAAAGCTGATATTAACCAAAATTTCATATCATAAACCATGACTCTTTCCACAATCATACCATATATCTGTTAAATCATTAAAACACCATCTGCTGCAAGCTCTCAATAAGCTGCCAGTTTGGGAATTTCGCTATCAGGTTGTAAATTTTACCATGCAAGGCCTAAATCTTTACACATACACAAATTTATTATTTGCTGAATGGAATTTTGATGATTTAAGGTATCTACAGGAATGCTAAATACTAATAAACAATCATACCAATCAAAACAATGTGAAAACTAAAATAAGAAAAACCAATGCAAAATCAAATTTCAAAAAATAAACACTAGGAACAACCCTAGAGATAACACCTTCCTTGAACAACGAACCTTAAGATTGAATAATAATGGGAGTAGATTTGTTCCTAGATCCATATTTGGTCCCAAATGTTTCAGAATTTGAGTCCGCCATGGTTCAGTGAAAAATACTAACGATTTAAGCTTCGAGGCTTTGATACCAAGTTCAAAATCAAATTTTGAGAGGAACACATTTTAGAATTTTATGACAATGAATTGTATAGGTACATATACATTGATGGATCAATTCCGAAATCCTATAGTCAAGCTACAGATCCTACAATCAAGTTGCAGATCCTACAATCAAGATACAGATCCTAAAATAAAGCTACATGATCTATCATATATGAAAGAGTCATCTACAAGATAGGAAATAATCACATAAGAGAATTAGTAAATATCGCAATGGACGATGTCTACATATTATTGTTTTAGACTTCGATGGGATTATAAAATTACTTTAGATGAGGAGGCATAAACCACCAGCCATAAACTTAGGAGGCATAAAAAACGATGCATAAGCTAGGATTTAGATGAGGAGGTATAAACTCTGTTATAACATGGAGAGAATCATAACTATACTATGCATGCCTCTGAAGACTAAACCTTGTGTTCTTGATTATAATATAGTTTCGATGCTTCTAAGTTTTTTTTATAAGTCTTATGATTTATACATTGTGTGCATAATTTCAATCTATATTTTTAAATAGAAACTATTGGTTATTAAAATAAGACAGATATGTAAATATATTATGAAACTGACTAAGTACTTATCCCTATTAAGGTTATTCAGTAAACAATTTATCCTTTATAATGATTCTCTCATAGTTTCTTAGCATTCTCTCAATAACGGTGCTCTTTCTTTTAAGACCTAGATTAACAACATTATTATGGATAGTAGCAGTAATATAAACTGAGATAAATATAATAGAAGTATTGTACTCAAAATAAAAGGGAGAAAGAAAACATCCATTACATGATGTTCTTAAGAGCATAATCACAATAGTAAGTTTAAGTCTTAACTTTGAATAAAGAACATTTTTTCCAAAATACTACATATCTAATTTTCCTAATTTAAACTACTCAGCATCCTTTCAAAAAAAGTACATACTTATAAATAAATAACAGTTAGAACCTCGATAATATGCAGAATGGGATAAACACCCAAAGGAGACCGTTCCACCCAATCTTCTCCTGAAGCGACCAAGATTACTTTCTTAGGACTCCCGAGCCTCTTCACTAAACCACTAGGATGAATATCACTAGATACATACCACACAACAAACATGCTACCACTAAGCACTCAGTAGCACACTTAACTCAACAATTCCACTTTAGTTATCCCCTCATCAAATTCCTTGTGTGTTTGACTTTTCAGTTTGTAGCAGTCACAAGGTTCATTCACTTAGAAATCAGAATAATTCATGAGCCTCCTGCTCAATTTGATGGTATTTATAATATTACCTAGGTATTTGGGTAATTTTTGGAATTAAATGAGCCACCAGCTCAATTCCCCCTCTCACGGAACATGACCAAAATTTTAGGGATTATGCTTCCACTAAAATCTAGAAAGTGAAATGATAGTGCTTCCACTTATCAACGAGCCTTCTACAACTGCTAATTCCTCCTACTGGGTCAATGAAAACTCATTTAATAGTCTACCTTAGATAGATGTCTCTTCTATTTAATTATTAAACTAAATAATTCTTCAATTACAATCATCCTTAACAACCTTGGTCATAAAACTTTACAATAAGTTTAACATAATGTTTTTATGAAATAAATAATAATTTTTTTTTTCCAACTCTGGGTATGTTACACATTCCTAATGCACTTCTGTACTTGTAAGGCATATGTATTCATACCATAAACCTTCTAAGTTATGCCTTGAATCCTTGTCTGATTCCCTTAGATATCTGTGCACAAGATTGACTTGTGTAGACAATTGAGCATGACATGGTGTTGTTCCATCCACTCCATTCCAATAACTGTTAAGATTTCATATGCTAGACTAGATTCAATAGTATTCAATTCAAAATCATAATGGTAGCATATCAAGAATCAATGATAGAAACACAATCACAATATAGACACAACATTTATCCTGAGAAACCCTCAAGGGGAAGAAAACCCAACAAAAACTTCCTCTGCATAAGATGTATAAAAGAAAACCTCAAAAACATGTGTTCTCCTCCTTCTGTTCTATCTCTATCGCTCTCTCCTATGGGATACTCAAGTGAGTGAGTCTATGTTCAAATAAGAACCACAGCTCCTCTATTTATACACAATGAGTCAACTAACTTTTGCACTAGAAAAATCACCCTACTCAACTGTTTCGACCGACTTCATATGAAGACTCAAAACAATATATTATATTATTTACTAGGGTACTAGAGACCCAACACAAGTGGAGGCTTTACCTCACTACTCTATTATGATCAAATAAAATAGTAACACCCCGTCGAAGGAACACTAAAATACATTTAGAATATCCTTTGAAGTTACAATATTTCAACACTCCCCCTTAATGAGAATGTTATTCTACTGAAAACATCATCACAGACTATAGCAGAACAGAGAGACAATTACAATAGTACAATGAGGTAATACATCTATACGTCATATAAAGTTTTTCCCAATCAGTAACTGGAACAGTTACTCTTCATCTTCTGCATCACATGATCACTTGATCCTTTTTGTAGCAACGCTTCAATCTTTCGATCCTTCGTAGCAGCACTTTGATCTTTTATATCCTTTGCAGTAGTAGTTAGATATTGTTGATCCTTTGCACCAACACTTTGATCTTCTTGATCCTTTGCAACAACACTTCGATCTTCTCTATCCTTTGTAGCAGCACTTCGATCTTCTTGATCCTTTGCAACTGCACTTCAATCTTCTCGATCCTTTACAGCAGCACTTCGATCTTCTTGATCCTTTGTAGAAAAACTTAGATATTCTCGATCCTTTGCATCAACTCTTCGATCTTGTAAAGTAGTCTTTCTATCTTCTCGATCCCTTATAGAAGCACTTCAATCATTTCAATCCCTTTGCAGCAGCACTTCGATCATTTTGATCCATTGCAGCAGCACTTTTATCCTTCTTGATCTTTTGTAGTCGCACTTTGGTCTACTTGACCCTTCACCATTGTACTTTGATATGCTTGATCCTTTGCAGCCATGCTACCTGCAGTACACATGATCTATTTGTGGGATGATCAATCCCAATCACTTTAGGACATAAGTACAAGGACGATGCAATCCTCCATCAGCATGTTACATGAAATCGATTAGCTGAGTTGTCTACAACTAAATGTAGATATCTAACGTACCTAGTTCTGTCCCTATCATCCATGAGGACTCATCATAGACCATCGATACCAAATAGGTTAGGACCACTCCCAAGTGAGTGTTATACTATGGTATCTACACTTGTGTGTAGGCATACTCTTCCAAGAAAGAGTATTGTCTGTAGAGCATATCTCGACTGCATACACAATGTCAGACCATCATAGAATATCCATACCAAACATGTTAGGACTACTCCTACGTGAGTTTTATACTATGGAATCCATGAGGACTCATCATAGAGCATCCATACCATGGAGGCTAGCACAATCCCAAGCAAATGTTATTATATGGCACCTACATATGAATTTAGGAATACTCTCCATACAAGAGTATAGTGTGCAAGGAAGATCTCAAATACATACACAATGTCAGACCTATTGTTTGTGAGGACTCATTACAGAGCATCCATATGACTGAGGTTAGGACCACTCTTGAGCGAGTGTTTAATATACGGTATTCACAACTAAATGTGAGTACTCTCCATGTGAGAGTAACATCTTGGAGGGTCATCCTTTAGTTAGTAAGGACCACTCTCATGCATAGAGTGTTATACCTGCCATCCTCAAGAGAGGGCACTATCGTCTACAAATAAATGTCACACCATCATCATTGTCATCCATCATCGATGTCAGTCTCATCATTACTCACCCTTTCGTGGGAAGTTTCATATTATAAACCTAGTCCCCCTTTGTTCGAGGAGAGTTCATGTCTTCAACCTGATCTTACTTTTAGAATAAGGTTCATTCCTTCATCATTTGTAGTCCCATCACTTTTCATACTTATAAGAAAAGTCCTTTCAAACTACACAAATCTTGTCACAAAAGTATTCAAACTTCACTCGAGATAGAGGCTTGGTCATTACATCAACAACTTGCTCATTGGTACTCACATACTAGAGATTGATGGATCCCTTTTGTACCATATACCTTATATTTATAATATCAGATTTTTATATGCTTTGATTTGTCATGGAACAACAGATTCTCTTTCATCTTTATACAAATCTGGTTGTCACAAAAAACTTTGGTTTCCAACTCCATGTCAAATATTCATGACATCATACTCCGAAACCATATCACTTCACAACAAGTGGAGCAAGCTTAAATGTACTTTGCTTCATCTGTACTGAGAGCAACACTGGACTGTTTCTTACTAAACCATGAGATCATGGTAGATCCCAGACAATAAAATCCACCTGAGGTGTTCTTTCTGTCTACAAGACTTCCTACCCAATATGAATCTGTATAACCATACAAATTGTGGTCATGATCTATCACATAGTACAGTCCCAGATAAATCGTACCTTTTAGGTACCTCATCACATGCTTTGCAGATATCAAGCGAACCCATCTAGCTTTAACTAGATACTGAATCAAGGTGTTCACAGCAAGCATATATCTTTCCTTGTGTTCGCCAGATACATTAATAACACAATAATCTTTCTATAGTGATTCATGTCCACTAGCTCGGATGTCTCATCACACAACAACTTCAAGTGTCGCATCTAGGATATCAAAAGATGATATCATTCCATGATGTCAAAATATGAGAGCATCTGGGATATGGCACTACACATTCACGAATGGGCAAGAGTTCAATTGCCAGCAATGGCATGGATATAAGCTAAACCAACTCGAACATATCTTCTGCGGAATGTGTCAAACTTCGTTTGCGAAACTGAAATGTCGTAAGTTGTTCTTACCCTTCCGAGATGTTTTCCTGATGTGGTTATTAATGTAATTCTATATAATGTGTTTATGTTACTTGGTCTGATTCGGATGATTACATTGTTCATTGGTTATTTCTTATCATACATGTGAGTGTATGTCTGTTCAGTTTATAGCTTAATTACTGGTTATGAGTTTTGTTTACTTATTTATGGAAAGTCCTCACTCAACTTGTAATTGTCAAGGGGTGGATTGGCGGGGCTTGTATCCCTTATAGGGACACTTGGAGAGGTAGCTCGTTTTACTTGACGTTAGAGGGTTTACTTAGTTCATGTTGAACTAATGCATTCTTCTTCATTTTTTCTAGGTTTAAAAGGTGACAAAAAATTGCTATGAAAACTAAACTTTGAAAAGCTACATATGCTAATCTACTTCATTGCATTTGAAGACAAAAGGACCAAAGTCCTTTCCTAGCATCTCTTACTACTATTGTTTGCGTTATTGTTTTACTCATAGCTAGGATTTGTTTGACCTATGCCTATCTGTTTTGAATTATCATTGTGGTTGGAGGATTAATAAATTTGTTCCCTATGCTTAACATTTAAAATATATGCTTGGAATGTTTTTATATCCAAAGGTTTAAATGCTTAAGTCACAAGACTTAGCGATACGGTGTTTGAAGTTTACATGCCATAAGGTATATGTATGATGGGAAATTCATGGCATATTTCATATGCCATGAATATTGGATTAGCAATATCAACGAATATAATGATGGGGGTATCAATGCAAAAGGTATTGTCAACACCAAGGCGTGTTTGGATTTTGGAACTATAGGCATGATGAGATATTTCAACGTTGGTGGTGGACAGGGTGGTGGAGTAAATGATCCTCGGGATGGGGTAAAATAAATCCCTAAGGTTGGTTTGTCATGGTTGCATGATTCATTTGGCTCTATGGTGGTTAGTCTATGTTCGTCCCTCTGGTGTTTGTGCCTGCATGAGGTCTGGTTCGAATTTGTGCCTTGGGAAGGTATACTCTTCACCTCAATTTACAACACTGTTTACTTGTTGTTTTAGGTGGAGGATTGGTATACTTCTAACACACTCTGGTTCTTTGTTTGTAAGTGATAGAGCTCCCAATGTGTGGGTCGTGGTGACTACCAAGCTATCAAATAAATACCCTTCACGGGTAATCCATGTACCAAGAATTTTGCACTGGTACCTCTACATGTAGATGCTCTTAACAGATCCTTGAACTCGGTGTTTGTAATGACGATGGGATGAATGTTTAAGGGTTTCGAATGTGTAGAGTTTTGTTTGTATTTAAGGAATCCATAGATGTGTATGAAGTATTGGGGTGTAAGATGTTTGAGTTTGGCACCTTCGGGCCATGCCTGTCACAACCCTGCTCTGTAATGTCTTTTTTGGGTTGGTAACTTGAATCTATGAATTTGTTGGTTAATGAAAAACTCTACATTTGGTTTTAATGGTGGGTCTTAATTCATGGAAGTACCATTGCTTGCAATGGTTCCTTGGTTTGGAATCATGATTGTGTAGTTCTTATTTATGATTATAGTTGTTATAAACGTATGCATTCACAACTGGGTGTTAGTTGGATACTATCACTAGCTTGGAAAAGCTGTGACTCTATGAATTTCACTGTCTGTACTTTAACATCTTGTTTTGGCATTTAAAAGAGTTGGTTTAGCTTATAGTCGTGCCATTGCTGGAAATGGCACTCTTGACTTATTAGGCTAGTTATTCACTACCTGAACTGGACAATAACTTCTCTTTTGTATAAAGTGTCGAACTTTGTTTGTGAAACCAAAACGTTGTAAGTTGTTATTACCCTTTCTTGATGTTTTCCTGATGTGCTTATCAATGTAATTCTATATAATGTGTTTATGTTACATGGTCTGATTTGGATGATTACATTTTTCACTGGTTATTTCTTATCATGCATGTGTGTGTATGTGTGTTCAGTTTATAACTTACTTACTGGTTATAAGTTTTGCTTAATGTTTTATGGAAAGTCCTGACTCAACTTGTATATGTCAAGGGGTGGAGTGGAAGGACTTGTATCCCTTATGGGGCCACTTGGAGAGGTAACAGTTTTTACTTGACGTTACAGGGTTTACTTAGTTCATGTTGAACTAATGCAACTCTTCTTTATTTTTTCCAAGTTTAAAAGGTGACAAAAACTTACTATGACAACTAAACTTTCACAAGCTACCTATTCTAAACTACTTCATTACCTTTGAATAAAAAAGGACCAAAGTCCTTTCCTATCATCTCTTACTACTACTATTTGTGTTATTGTTGTAATCATAGCTGGGTTTTGTTTGACCTGCATCTATCTGTTTAGAATTATCATTATGGATGGAGACTTAAAAAACTTGGTCCCTATGCTTAACATTTAAAATATATACCTGGAATGTTTTTATGTCCAAAGGTTTACAGGATTAAGTCACAAGACTTAATCATATGGCGTTCAAAGGTTACATGTCACAAGGTCTATGTATGATGGTCCATTTACATAATATTTCATATGACATGAATCTTGGCTTTAGCAATGTCAATGAATATAATGATGGGGGCTCTGAATGTAAACGGTATTTTCAACACCAAGTCGCATTTGGGTTTTGGAACTATAGGCACAAGGTGATATTTCGACATTGGTGGTGGACAGGGTTTTGGATTAAATGCTCCTTAGGATGGGGTAACCTCAAGCCCTAAGCTTGGCCTGTCATGTTTGCATGATTCATTTGGTTCTATGGTGGTTATGATCTATTCCACTCTCTGGTTTTTTCCCTACGTGAGCTCTAGTTCGCATCTGCGCACTCGGAAGGTGTACCCTTCATCTGTTTTGGAAGCATTTATTTATTTATTCTTTTGGTTGGAGGATTGGTATACTTCTCACGTTTCTCTGTTACTTGTTTGGAGGTGGTAGTTGACAATTTGTCAAAATCAACACACTTCATTCTAGTGAATTCGACCTATAAGGAAGTATACATTGTCGACATCTTCTTAGAGGATATATTTAGATTGCACAAGATACCCAAGGAAATCATTTAGGATCGAGATACTAAGTTTACCAGGAACTTTTGGAGATTTTTATTCTCTAGTTTAGAGACACAATTGAACTTTAGTACTGCTTACCACCCATAGACAAATGGGAAGACATAATGGGTAAACCAGATTGTAGAGTACATGCTTAGGATGTATTTCATGAACAGAGCCACCGAGTGGGAAGATTATGTGCATCTTGCAGAGTTTGCATATAACAATGGATACCAGACTTCCACAAAGATAACTCTCTTTTAGGTACTCTATGGACGGAAGTGTAGAACATCGGTTACTTCGACTAGCCTAGTGGATCAGTTCATGTTAGGGACTGAATTATTAAAGGACTTGGAACAATTGGTTACCAAGGTCTAGTTGAATCTTAAAGAAGCACAAGACCTCGAGAAACATTACCCAGATAAGAAAAGAATAGATAAATATTATCAGATAGGTGACCATGTTTATTTGAAAGTAAAAGAAAAAAGAATCTCGTTGAGCTTGGAGAGGTGTGGTAAGTTGGCACCTAGATTTTGTGGACCCTTTGAGATACTGTCCAAGAAAGGGATGGTGGCATATGAACTAGATTTACCTTCTCACATAAGAGTCCATTATGTTTTCCATGCATCTTTGTTAAAGAAATATGTTTATGATACTAAACATGTGAGTGATTGGTCCTTATTACAGGTGGAACCTAAAGGGTAGTTTGCACTTGATTCCCTTCATATATTTGACAAGAGAGAGGTGTATCTTAGAAAGCACACCATGGTCCATTTTAAAGTGTAATGGAAGAACTTCGAAGCCAATGAGGCTACTTGGGAGAATGAAGCCACAATGAGAAAGGATTACCTTGACTTGTTTCATGATTTCATTTTGAGTCCCTAGAACACTAGGGAAGCTGTTGTTTTAAGTGGGTAGGGATGTCATATCCTGAATTTTGACCTAACACTTATGGGCATAAGCCCCATTGATGATGATATTACTTTGATATTTTAATTGGTATATTGGGACTAAGACCCCACTGCACATGAACATGATGATTTGTTTGATATATTGGGCGTAAGAAAAATGGTATATGTTTTATATATGATTTTGTGTTTTGGGCATGGGCCCTGAAGCACATAATTGATGAGATGTTTTGTGTTGAGCAAGGATATATGGAGCACATGGGTATTTGATGTTTTTGTTGAGTGAGAAGCTTTGGAGCACATGAATGTTTATATTTGTGTTGAGCAAGAACCTTTGGAGCACATGAATGTTTATATTTGTGTTGAATAAGAAGCTCTAGAACACATGAAGTTATGAAAACCTTTGTGTTGAGCATGGAGCTATGAAGCACATGAAAATCTAAAATTGAAAGTGCTAGGCATAAGACCTAGATCCTTCCAAGTTAATGTTGATCATAAGCTCTCGAACATTGGATCCTTGGCCATTGTATCCCTAGGTGTATCCTACAAATACATCCTAGCATTAGTTTTGAGTGAGGAGAATTGGAATTGCACTAAGTTTGTAACTCCTTGTTTTTAGCTTTGAGTATGGAATCTGGATAAGAACTAGGAGTTACTGAAAATAATTAATATGTTGAGTGAAAATCAATCTAATAAAACATTGATTTCATCTTATTTATTTTTAAGTGATTAAATGAAGTTTTGCATTTATGTATCTCATAAAGTACGCAAGAACTACCATGTTATACAGGGGAATCCAAAATGCAAGGAGGTTTAGAGTTGCCTAACCTAGTTGACCTAACCCCTACCTCAAGGCCTTATTAAATAAACTGACTAAGGTAAAAGAAAAGTGTCATATGTTTAGGGATCATGATATATGATACCTTAGGATAAAATGTTAACAAATGATATTAGAGGAAATTTCAACTCAAAATGGGCCTCCTAAGAAAAATAATAAAATAATAGTTAAAATAATAAAATAATATATATTAATTTTGGAGGAAGAAAAGAAAAAAACTATTTTTGTTCGTATTTTTGACATATCTCCGTGTTAGTTTACTCAAATTTCGATCGAGAGAGCTCGTTGGATGAAAAATTAAATTCCACATCCAACGAGTACCCACTTGATATACTTTTGATGAAACCTACTACCCAAAAACAAGAAATACCTAAAAATGTGATGATGACATCATCATTATGTTTTTAGGTGTTTCTTTTTTTTGGGTAGCCAGCTCTGTCAAAAGTATATCAAGTAGGTACTCGTTGGATGCAGAATTTTGTTTTGCATCCAGGGAGATCTCCCGATCGAAATTTGAGTAAGAACACATGGAGATATGTCGAAAATACGAAGAAAAATAAGTTTTTTTATGATACCTATCCCCAAATTTATATTAAAAAATTAGTTAATACCTATACGGTATTTATAATTTAAGTCAATTTCATTGGCTAACAAATGATGACATGGAATTTGAGTTATGCTTAAAAGGCCCATTTGGAGTTGAAATTTCCTCTAGTGTGTGTGTATATATATATACTAGAGGAAATTTCAACTCCAAATGGGCCTTTTAAGCATAATTCAAATTCCATGTCATCATGTGTT
>LPNX010050889.1:33261-70688 GCA_001517045.1 Pseudotsuga menziesii
ATAATAGTGAAAGATATACATGTGTTTCTGAATAATCTCATAACGTTTTGGAAGTATACTTGTTCATGCCCTACTTACAAAGTGTAAACCGTGTGCTACTATTGGGTGAGGATAAAAAACTAGGCTAAGGCTAAGGGGAATGAATTTTGACTGACTTTGACTAAGTGACCTCTCTGAATGATAATCAATACATTCAGCCAAAGTGAAATATACATGAAATATATAAGTAGGGTATGTAGGTGTCTCACAAATGGATAAAGTACTTGGGCTTGTTTCCCTTAGACTCTAGAAATATGTCATTTTCACTTACTTGCAACATAGGTCATCCTTCAAAGGTAGGTTCCCTGCAATCCTTCTTGTCTCCATTATTGAAAAATACACAACCTTTACAGGTTAGTCTCAACCTGTTTCCTTGTAGGGGAAAATGAGTCAAACACTATACAAAGAGTGAGTTCTCATCCATTGGCCATTAACCTTCTCAATAAATTTTGTGATAATTTACTTCTTAATCACATCTAAGAGCTATAAAAATGTTCACACATGAAGTGCTTGACAAAATGTGCAAGAAAATCAACAAAGGGACAGAAAATACATGGAATAACACATGTGAATTGTGCTAATTTCTGATCATATTATTATCATACACCCTATAGATGTTATGTTATGTATTTATAGTACATTGGACAAAATTTGAGTGTATTTGGCAGCCAATTGGGAAATTACAAGTGTGATGATGAGAATTGACCCCAATCCCCCCTAGGTGGACCAAAGGAGCTCCAAATAAGCCCAAACAGTCACGAAACCTCATGTGAAGTTTTCTGGGTAGTCAATGAGTCCTAGGAAAGCATGGGTGAGATAATATAGGTGAGTGGGGTGCTCTAGGTGGCAATAAATGCTACTGGGAAAGCTAAAACAAGCCAAATACACCCCTAGCGCACTAATTCAAATCAGGGACCCAAAAATCAGGGTGGTAGTATCCCAAGGAACTAAATGAATTACAAATGTGCTGGGTTAACCAACTAGGGTGTTATTGTAGGTGTGAACAAGCCAAAATAACCAGTTACATTACTGAATCAACTCTCCTAAGTCTTAAACCTCAGGATATCATTGCATGAAGGAAAGTAAAGTTATCCTAAGGTAAAAAATTTGTACTAGGGATTTATTACTACTCCTACACCCCACCTTAATCCATACTTAGTACAATTTATTCAAAAATATTTATTAAGGCCTTGGAAACTAAGGAACAGGTCACCTTTTGCAAAAACAATTTATTGATCCATGTAACCAAGGTAAGGAGCAGGGATGATTTTAAGGAATCATACTTATTTAAAAGTGTATAAATGTTGGCAAATATTACCAATTCTTAAAACACCAACTATAAAATGATTGACGATATTTTTCAAAAAGTATTTTAATTTCCAAGGATTTTATATCGTATATATAATAATTTGGTGATTTTTAGGGGGAAAAAATTGTACCCCATAAAAATTGGGCGAAATGGGGCTTCAAAAAATGCAAAATGGCGAATCTTTTTTGGGAGAAAAACATGGAAAAATAGCCCAATGGGATAAAATTCGCCCCTAAAATTATCCCTGGTAAGGAGGAAAACCTCATGGGACAAAACCTACCCTCAAAAATGGATATGGAAGAGATAAAAGAATGTCTTCACCAGGTCAATTTTCTTCACTTGAATGAGCTGAAAGAACAACTTCTTGGTGATGGACTTGGTGAACATGTTGTGGATGCCAAGATCATGCATCAATGCATCAAAGTGTTGTAAACAAAGACAATGTGGAGACGCCCTTTGATGATCATAATTTGATGATGGGGGGGCATCATAAGAATGTCTCTTGCTGCAAGAATACTCTGATATAACAGCATAATCAACCATGGAAAATATATCTCTGCAAAATCTTTCCAAAATAACATCAAAAGATCCAACAAAATCTGCATTATGTGTAGCTGCCATATCATGAATAAAAGCATGAACCTTTCTCCCAATTTGATGAATCACCTTCATAAATCTATAAAAAATATCATGAGGCTCTTAAATATCATAATATTATTTCATACACATTATAAAATATCAGAAATATGGTGTCTCCATGAGTGAATGGATCCATGGGAAGAGGAGAGTGAGTAACTAGATCACAATTGCAATTGAGAGAACCTGGAAGGTATGGAGATGTGAGATTTGAAGCATGGGTGGTGAAAGAAAGTTCAGACATATGGAACAGAATTCCCATGAAGGAAAATGATATGTCTTTCCAACCAATAAAATATATACAATACATAACATCAGCATACACAAGAGACATAGCATCGGAAACTAGGCAATTTTCTGAATTTCCAACTAGTGAACTTGAGGGTTGGTGGGTATTTTGGTCATGATATCATTGGGAAATGAGTAAGTTACTGTCATAGGATTTATATCAGCCTGTATATCATCTTAAGAATAATAAATGGAAAGATATGAATGGATTTGGGAAGATCTTTCAGAAGGCACATCAAAAGCTAGTGAAAAATTACTTGTTTTGGGAGGAAGCTTTGATGAATTGAATGGGAATTTTTTCAAAGAAGGGATAGGGGTTTTAGGTTCTAATACTCAAGCTTTCTGGAAATATGCCCTAAACAACAACTCAAAACTCACAAGATTTGTGTGCAGCTCCAACCTACTTTGATAGCATGTGAGAATTTACTTCTTAATAAAATTTAGGATCTATAACAATGTTCACCCATGAAGTGTTTCACAAAATGTGCAAGAGAATCAACAAAGAGACAGAAAATACATGGAATAGCACATGTGAATGGTGCTAATTTATGATCATATTATTATCATACACCCTATAGATGTTATGTTACACATTTATAATACATTGCACAAAATTCAAGTGGATTTGGAAACAAATAGGGAAAGTACAAGTGTCATGATGAGAATTGACCCCAATCCCGCCTAGTTGGACAAAAGGATCTCCAACTAAGCCAAAACAGTCACAAAACCTCATGTGAAGTGTGTTGGGTCATTAATGGGTCCTAGGAAAGTGTGGGTGAGAGAATATAGGTGAATGGGGTGCTCTAGGTGGCAATAAATGCTCATGGGAGAGATAAAACAGGCCAAATACACCCCTAGCGCACTTAGTCAAACTAGGGCTCCAAAAATCAAGGAGGTTGCGCCCCAAGGAATTAAATGAGGTGCACATGTGCTAGGTTAACCAACTAGGGAACTAGTGTAGGTGTGAACAGGCCAAAATAACCAGTTATATTGTTGAATCAACTCTCCTAAGTCTTAAACCATAGGATATCATTGCATGAAGGAAAATAAAGTTACCCTAAGGTAAAAAATATGTACTAAGGATGTATTAATGCTCCTACACATTTCATATTTCACATAAGATAGTAGACATCCTATAAGTGTCGGTTCCCTAGAAACCCCCCTGAGCTCTAGTAAATAACTAAGGCCTGGACCCGCTACCAATGAGCAGTTCATAACTCTGACTAGTTTTCCTCTCCCTGTTGCCCCTATGGAGTGCAAATGAGCCTTACATTATAAAAAAATGAGTGAAAAATCCCTTGGTCACTGACTCCTTTTAAAAAATGTATAATTTTGCATCCTCTAGATATATCTTTTCAATTATTTAGTGTTTAGCAACACTAATTGGTGGACCCATTAGAGGAAATTTCAACTCAAATGGGCCTTTCAACCCTAACTGAAATTCCATGTCATCATGTGTTATCCAATGAAATTGATTTAAATTTTAAATACCGTATAGGTCTTAAAAAAAAATTTAATATAAATTTGGGGATAGGTATCATAAAAAAACTACTTTTTTGTTCGTATTTTTTACATATCTCCTAGTGTTTTTACTCAAATTTCGAGCAAAAGAGCTCCGTGGATGCAGAATTAAATTCCACATCCAACGAGCACCCACTTTGCATAATTTTTAAAGCTTCTTGTTTTTGGGGTAGTGGGTTCCCTCCAAAGTATGTAGCGTGGGTACTCATTGGATGAAGAATTGAATTCCACATCCAACGAGCTCTCCCGATCAAAATTTGACTAAAAACAGGGATGTATGTCGAAAATATGAACAAAAAAGGAGTTTTTTTTTTCTTCCTCCAAAATTAATATATAGTATTTTATTATTATAACCATTATTTTATTACTTTCCTTAGGAGGCCCATTTTGAGTTGAAATTTTTTCTAATGACTTGTTTTGAAGAATAAAGGAGAAATTCTGATTGAACCCAGCCACACTGGCCCAGTCACATACGTCATAGACAAAAACACATAACAACATGGAGTCTATGATGCGTAGGGGTCAAGATGGGGAAAATTTCTTCAATCTCACAAGGTTCAAACAATCTAAGTCATGGGATAAATTTAACAACGGATGAATTTGATGGACAAGGACAAATGACAAATGGAACCAACCTAGAACTAAGTTTTACTATAACACACCTAGAACTCAAAAATAAATATTTATTACACAAAAGATTATGTTAAAATTATTGTAAAGTTTTTATGACCAATTTGGTCAAGGATGACTCTAATTGAAGAATTATTTATTTTAATAATTACATAGAAGAGACACCTATCTAAGGGAGATTGTTAAATGAGTGTTCGCTGACCCAGTAGGAGGAATGAGTAGCTGTAGAAGGTTGGTTGAAAAGTGGTAGCACTAGCATTTCACTTTCTAGTTGTTGCAGGAAGCATAATTCCTAAAAATGTGGTCATGTTCCCTTAGAGGGGGAACTGAGATGGTGGATCATTTAATTCCAACACTGGCCCAAAGACCTAGGAAATCTTATAAATACCATAAAATTGAGCAGGAGCAGCACTACTCATTCTGTTTTCAAGGGAATATACCTTGTGATTGCTGCAAACTGAAAATTTAGGCACACAAGGAATTTGATGAGGGGATAGCTAAAGTGGAATTTCTAAGTTAAGTCTCCTACTGAGTGTTGAGTTATAGAAAGTTGTTGTGTGGGATATTATCCAGTGATCTTCGACTTGGTGGTTCAGTGAACAGGATCGAGGGTCCTAAGCAAGTAATTTTGGCTGCTTCAGGAGAAGGGTGGGGGGAATAGTCTCCTTTGGGTGTTTTTCCCCTTCTGCACATTATCAAGGTTCTAATTGTTGTTATTTAATGGTGATTTAATTCTATGTCTATATTGTTAACACCATTATTTAGCCAGGGAGCAAGAAGACCATGGTGGAGAAAGATAATGGTTGTTTGGACACTTTGGTTAAAAGATATATTGTAAGAGTGTGACGGTAGGTAAAAAGGAGATTAAGTTACCAAAGATCCTAAGCCGCGATGGTGGAAGGAAGAAAATTGATGGCTGATATTCTCTCCGCTCCTCAAAAGATGCGATGAAGATAAAATATGTCCGGGCGTTTAACCAGGTGCACAGATCAACGACTATCAATCCGTTCCCGACAGATCCACGGTCCATATTCAATCCGCTTTATGAAATCACATCTTGGTTATAGCTCCTGGATATAGCTCCTGGATCTGTATCTTAGATCAGACAACGCAAACAAAGAGATGGAAGCACCTACATGATTTCTGGATATGTAAATAAGTATTCTCGATAGAACCTCGAGGTATGGATCTCTCTCCCCAAATTCCCAAATTGATTTCCACAAGGAATGTAAAAGCTCCCATCCAGCAATACTACGCTCCCAAAAGGTGTCCTTCTAAGAGAATAATTAAACACTAAATATAATTCCTTTTCATTTCTAAGGGAGAAAGGCGAGAATTAAGATTTCACGTTTTCAAACAAGAAGAAACTTTCCTTCTTTCAAAGGAAAGGCATTAAAAGGTAAAAACAAAGCAACAAGTAGTGATTTGTATTGTGTTCCTTTCCAACAAGGAGACAAATTCCAAAATTTCTCAACGAAACTGTTCCCACTAGATAATGTTCCCTTCCCTTTATTATCTTCCCTTTCGCATATACTTGTATACAAGTATTTCAAAACTCCTACCTTTTGCTTATAAGAAGTATTCCCTTGTTTTAAGAATATTCTTTTTATTAACTAATAAAACCCTTTTCTCTCTCTATAAGTATCTATATAAATATATTTGTGTAATACTTATGCTTTTTCCAATTCTATAAGAAAAATGTATAGTTTTTTAAAGGTATACTTCTTGCTACTAAATTAATAAAGTGTTTCAAATAGGAAAACATTAATTTTCTCCATGGGGTTGTTCCTCCCTTAGGAGCATCACTTGTATATAATAATAAATTTATTTTCAACTCATTAGATACACATGTGTATAAGTAGATGTTCTATTTTAGAAAATAAAATGAGTAATGCTTAACATCCTCCCTTAAGTACATGCATTAACTTGTCTTTATTACTCATAGGTACCAAGTTGACATCTAGTCTTTATAACCGGATTTCAATAATTCACTAGTTTTTCACCTCTTCCTTAGTGGATTCATCCCCAATCGTTCTTTGGTCATGCCAATATTTCAGTATTCTGACCATATCAATTGCATACACAGCTTTTATGAAGTTAGAATCGATACTTAGAGTGTCGTTTACTTGCACTTGATATTCTAGGTCAAGATAGTAAGGGGATGTTATGCCAATACATATATTTAATCTATCAAAATACAGTATTGAATATACTGCATGCAATCACATTGTGATTCAATTTATTTTGCATTGCTAAAATGTGTAGGATCCTAAACTTAGGCATCCAATTATAATATCACTCTGAATTTTTCTATACTTTAAGCCTTAAAAAACAAAAAAAAGTAAGCCATAACAAGCAAATGAAAGTTGGCGATAATAACACATAACACCTACAAATCATATAATTTTTAAAATTATGTAGATAGTCAAGTTGATGTTTCCCTAGGACAATCAAAACACGCTTGAGGATTTGGTGAGAACATTTTCCATCACCGTGTCCACAGTTGTGAGGATTCATTTTGATGGCAACGTTTTTAATGTTATTTTCATAAAATTTATATCATCATGTTAATAGACAATTAAACAATAATATCACATGTACAAAATACTAATACAAATTATATTCTAAAAATCGAGTACTGAGCATATCACATCTAATCAAATTGTGATCTAATAACATATTGCTAACATATGCATGATCGTGGAACACATACAGTTCTAATGGCATCAAAAGTTTCCTCAATATGTTCAAACAAAAGAAAAAATCGCCTCATTCTCTACTCTAGACCCTAACAAACAAACAAAACTGGGCAACAATAGCGCTTAATACCTATAGATCATATAATTTTAAAAATTTTGTACATACTCAAGTTGATGATATCATACTTGGAATTTAATGTTGTAGGTGTGTTTCTAGAGAGAACATTTTCTAGCACCATGTCCATAGTAGTGGGATTTCATTTTCATTCGAGGTTGTTGTTACCATTTTTCTTTCTCGTTTTGAGTGTTTTTTGAACCCTAATCCACCCTCTCAGCCCCTACATGGTAATTAGTAACTGCAATGTTTCCTAATATGTTATTTTTCATATATCACAATTGTTGAATTATCATCATCACTCTTAATGTTTACATCATCCTCTTCACTACTTCCAAAACTGTCTTCAATCTCACTATCATCGTTCCTGACATCCCCACTTCAATATAGGATCCTACTCCTACTTTTTCTTCTACTTTTTGTCTTTCTTCAGCTCTATGTAGGGTGCACACAAAATCATGAAAATGTAATCAGATATTAGAATACCATATGAATATAATCCTTCTACTCCATCCATACATTTTTAGGATATTTTGTTTAATGATCAAACTATTTTAAAGGTAACCTAATATGATACCAATTGTTGGAATGTTCACCAATACCCAAGGTGAGGAGGTGGGGCGAATGAATCAGTATTAGGAACTCTTTAATATTTCAAACATTAATATTAAATGTAAACATTAACCATTAACAATAATGGTGCAGGATAGATCAACCAAAACCAACCCAACTAGCACCTTGAGAATCTAGTCGCTCCTACACTTAGAAGAACTACCAAATTTAACTCTCGGCCAAACTCGACTCTAAAATTTCATCCCCACAATTCTGTTTCTGGAACTCTATTTCTACAACAGGATTTTTGCATGCAAGTTGTGGGATGCATGATGCCGACCAACTTTCCAAAGTTTCTCCATCGCAAATTTCCTTCCTCAACAGGCTTTCCACATGCTGGTTGCAGGATGTGGGATTCCAACTTTCCAAAGTTGCTCCACTGCAACTTCCCTTCCAAAACTTTGCCTTCGCAATCCTTCCAATCGTCATATATTTGCGGCCTTCTCCATGACCTTCAATCTGCTCTTTATGAAAGATCTCACTTATCTTTGTGGATCTGTTATCTTCCCTACAACTTTCGTTGCAGATCTCTCCTAGACCGTTAGATGTTTTTGTGTAGACTCAGTCCCCAACGTTCATTCTCTACAAAACTTGTTAATGATAGAGAATTTGCGTGCTGCGTCGATTGATCAAAGAAATGATCAATCCATCTTGCAATCTTTAATATTCATTAGCCTAACACTTCTATGCATGCATTGACGAACTATTTCATCTATTCAAGAAACAATATAACACTTGAATCAATAATTTCGCATAAATACACAGATATTGAGAAAATCGTCGAAGTCGGTTCTTCACGCGTACCCAACTCAAATCAGTAAATGCATCTCGGCTAATAACACTCCAAACACATAACTAATCCTTCTATTAAGTACACATGAAAACACATAGTTTGGATCTCTTCTTCAGTCTATTAAAAATATTTACAAGTGGAACCAGACGTAGGTGTGTCCTTCTCTCCGCAAATTTGCATTTCTAATACTGAAGACCAGAACCCTTCATACTTCTCTAAACTGCCTATTTAAGCTAAACTGTAACTCCTACACTGAGTGGTCCTGTAACTGAAAATAAACAAATACAAAGCATGATGAAAATGTCTTTGTCACAAACAAATAACCTACGGCTTGGTATCCACGCAGGGATTCATGATTCGTAATCATTCTTACCGCTGCTAACAAACTATGATTCATCAAAACAAACGAACCAAAAATAGGCCACATCATGTGATAAGCCCATCACATTGTTGGCATGCCACGATGTTCCTGCATAGGATACCCAGATTGAAACTCTTCATGGCTCCCGTCAATGAGCTCCCTTCCTGCTTTTTTTTTCTATAGGATTGTAGGAGAGACCCAAGATACAAACCTAGGCAGTGTTCTCATTTTGAACAGTCCCTTTAGCTATGTTTTCCACCACTATGTTTGTAACAGGTCCTTTGGTTCCAACATATGTTCATACTTCATTAAATAATCAATATTCTCTTTCCTCTGATAGGTAAACAAATTGTCAACAAGTTCACCTTCATTTGCATATATATAATTCAGCGTCCCTCTTACAACAACAAACATAAAACTTATTAGCATAATGATGCATGATGTCTAAGAATTCTCTACTTGAAGTCTTTGGCCTTTTCCCCTTTTTCTTGTTACTGTCACATCACTCTCCTTGGTAATTTCAATAACCATATCCTTCCCATTATTGTTAATAACTTCATATTGTGCTTAATCTATCAATGCCATACTTGCATTGGAAATTTCTTGTTGATCTATTTTGTCCTTCAGCCAACCACTGCAAACCATGTTAGTCAATTTAACCTCACTATCATTTGCTTCATCTTTCCAATTAGTGACCATTTTCTTATCTGTCATCATCAGCAACTGATTATTAGCCTCTTCTTGCTTACCCTTGAATGGATGAAGACCATGATTCTTCCCATTCATTTCAAAGGAATAGACATTCCTCTTGCCCTCATGCACTGCTTCCATGACAAACTGCCAAGGTCTACCTAATAAAAAATGACAAGCATCCATCTCAATAATTTCACATATTAGCTCATTGTGGTAGCTTTCAATTTGAAACTTTAGTTGGCATTGTTCTCTCATAAGACCTTGATCGCCCTTCTACAGTCATGCAACCTTGTATGGTTTTGTCCACCATGTGTGTAGACACTAAATTATCAATACTACCACTCTCAATAATTAATTTACAGCACTTACCTTCAACCTTACAAACTGTCTTAAACATGCTCCTCCTTTGTACTAACTCATCAATTACTTTCCTCATCAACAAGGCTTCCCCTTGTTTAGGGTAATTCTCAGCCACCTCTAACTCCTTTGGAGCTTCAAGTTCAGCTTGCACTACTTGTGCTCCTCTCTATCTAGAAACATTTTTTGGATAGTCCCATGACATGTCACCTAGTTGTCCTAAGGTGTAACACCTCACTGGTCCACCTCTTGGTCCACCTCTTCCTCTTGAAGAATTCCTTCCACCTATGTTCTCATTGTTTCTCTTAGGATGTACTTGCTGGTTTGAACTGCTAGCTTCACCCTTCTGTTGCTGTTCCTTTCCTCAAGAGCCTCTTACCTTTGCTTTCTGACTCTACTTCCTCATCAGCTTCTCCTCAGCCTTCAAAGCAACTTGATATGCTTCTTCAAAAGATCTTAATGACAACAAACTTAGCTCATCTTGTATATCAAAACTTAGATTGTTTACATACCTAGAAACTTACTTAGGTGTATCCTCTATATGACCCTCTCTAATATTCACCTTATAAAATTCCTCAGTAAACTCCCTAACTGTCATTGATTTATGTTTAAGATTTTGGAGTTGCATGAAAAAAACCAACTTATATTCTTGAGGAAGAAATTCTTTTAATAACTTCCAAGCGAAAATGGCTTGAGAAAAATATTGATCATCATCATACTTATTTATAAGTAATTAAATGAAATTTCAAATTTCTGTATTCTCATCAAAGTACTGAAGAGCTACCACGTTATACAAGGGAAATCCAACATGCAAGGATGTTTAGAGTTCCTAGCCTAGTATACCTAAGCCATCTATCTACTTGACCTTCATGAAGAAGTGTCGTTAAGTCTAGGGATCATGACACATGATGCCCAAAGACAAATGCTAACAAGTATTTTAATGCTATGTACTTTATAAATA
Source organism: Pseudotsuga menziesii (assembly GCA_001517045.1). Taxonomy (NCBI): domain Eukaryota; kingdom Viridiplantae; phylum Streptophyta; class Pinopsida; order Pinales; family Pinaceae; genus Pseudotsuga; species Pseudotsuga menziesii. The sequence goes on from LPNX010050889.1 coordinate 44,276, forward strand.
GTATGTATAGAGAATTAATTATAATTAATTATATAATTTAATAAAGAAAAAAGAGAAGCTCCACTAATTACTATTTATTATTAAAGGATTTATAAATAGTGAAATATCTATGAAAGATTTACTAGGAACTAGTCTAAAGTTCCTAGGTTAATAATTGAAAATTACCCGAGTAAATTTAAAAGGGTTAAATTAAGAAATCAATGATTTCTTGATTTAACTACCCCTTTGACTAAAAAGTCCACCTATAAAGACTCAAGCCAAGCAAAGGCTTGGGGTTCTCATTTTGTGGAGGAGAATTATTATTCTACCTATTTTTGCTCTCAAGTGTTTTCTTGGAGAACTTTCTCTTGCAAGGAAAAGAGGACTGATTCAGAATCTGAATACCAGATAGGAAACCCTACCTTAGGCGCTCTCAGCTACTTGCATGTTGGAGTTCATCTCGGGGTGATCCGGATTTAAACCAGGAATGATTTTGGGTCATGGTTGGGTGGAACGTGGTAGTTCCCAAGTGATTTGGTCATCAAACAGAGGTCATATCTGCATTGAATTGTTAATGTTAGTTATTTAAGTGTGCGCGTGCATCCATTGACAAAGATTCAAATTTAGGTATGAAACCCTAGAAAGCCTATTCTATTTTATTTCCTAAAGATTCATTACTGTTTATATTAAGTAATGGCTGCAATGTAATTTCTAATCCTAAGGGTTAAGTTTTATTATTAACAAACTACTAGTGTTTGTAATTACAATTTACTAATATTATGCTAGAGAATTTTTATTGTATGTTGGTTATGTTGAGGGTGGTATCATTCATAAATATTACTGTATTAACTAGGTGTTGATCTTAGTATAATGTTTATACTGTGTTCTCTATATTTAATAGTCTACTGACATATTTCATTTGTCAACAGAGGCTTACCCTAGAATTTTAAATAAACTAGTTCAGTAATAATTAATTAAAATATTATTTATGCTAAACTATACATGTTTATATTTTAATCTAGATCTACTAAGAAAAAAGTTCATATAATAACCAAGATAAAACGAATTATTAAAGAACTTCCAAGGTCTGTTTCATATAATCATATAAAACCAAAATACTTTACATAACTGAATCAAACATTAAATTTAATGAGAGGGATATCGTGACCATCCATGTGGTCCTTATCAAGACTCTGCCCTAAAATCTATAGTCTTAAACATATATATATTAAAATACCATAAATCACATGTATTATATCTTTAAAAATCCCATATAATATCCATCTATACATAACCATAAACCAAGTTACACAATTCAGCATCATAACATAAATCCATTTATTGCAACAGAAGAAAGAATCGAATCCTGTGGGCATGCAAGCCGAGCTTGTTTATTTCATCAAAATACATTTCATTACATTACATTAAAAAATTTGTTGCCAACAGAGGTCGCGACATCGATTCCCATGGATGTCAAGACCGTAAGCAAAGTCATAATAAACAACCGATACATATTATATATACCAACGAAAACCAAATCCTATAATTGCTCTCACATAGGCCATGCTGTACAATCATATGAGGGCTGTGGGTGATAATTAAATCCATTAAAATATTTACAGAGTCCAATTACATTAAGAACAACAAATTCCATCAAGGTTCTGCATACCCTTGCCACCACGAAAACCACTAATGCATAGTGCTCACATAAGTCACAGCCTCGACCAAATTTAAAATACAATACATAGTCTCTACCATTCTAAACCCTATGCTATACTATCACAGCACTGTGGGAAGGCACATGGCATTTACGGCATGGACTATACCCACGCTGTCTAAATCCTTATACTATAAATGTCATAATACACAGAACCAAATACCATAAACAATTTAAATACAAGGTATCGCAGCACTGTGGGAAAGGCTCATGCCATTGACGGAATGACAATTTTCCCACGCTGTCAAAATATTACATTAACCAAGTGAATCAAATGGTATTTACACACAGAGCATCCGGTAAGGCTTATTCCTCTGTCCTTTAAAAACCACATTTAAATACAATGCCCAATAAAAACGCAAAAGGAAATCACATACACCATAAACCATTACAATTTATAAAAAAAACAATGCTTATGTTTATTTACGTAGAGATCTCAATGTTAGTACACAGTCGCCATTGAAGGCCAAGAACAAGGTTTTACACAGGCGTGCCAATGGGCTATGGCACCATTGCTTGCAATGGTGTAGCCCATGGCTTTAAAAACCCAAAACAAAAACTGTAATGAGTAACATCACCAAAATAAAAATTACACGGAGCCGAATGGCCTAAGAAAAGATTAATGGCATGACGCCTCCATTTTAAAAATAACCAAGTCTATATGCAAAGCATCAAACCCCAACCAAATAACCAGTCGAAACCTAGCTCTGCCATAGGATTGAAGGGTGACAAGCATAAACTTGATTAGCAGGCTTACCGTGGCCATGAATGCAACACTTGGAGCCAACATTATCGTAGCCATGCTGCTCCTCCATTCCTTTCGGCACCTGCAATCAACAATAAAATGGGGATTAGGAGTATGCCATCCTTTCAAACTGTGACTCAAATAATGTGCAGACTTATAAATTTATGAGGGCATACCTCACAAGTTGGAGGTCACCTCCATGGCCATACCTCTACGCAGAGCCAAAATGACGAAACCCCAAGTGATAGTGCAATACAAATCCATCGTGACCCAAGCCTATGGGGAAGGTTTTCATGCTTTCCAACATGCATTAAATGCACGAGGCTAGAGTCCATTAATGTTTCAATAAACCCACTCCCATAGTCACGACTTGTTACAAAGTATCGTTTCATGCCACCCTCCACACCAACGCATAAACCCTTGAATGTATGGTTTATACCATATATTATGTCACCCCAAAATCTAATGGCAATGCTATTATATTGCAAAGCTTGTACTATGATACTATTACGATAATACTTAGTCATAGGTTGTGCTAGTCTAAAGTCTAAGACCCTTGCTTAGGAATGTAGATAAGGTTTAGTCCATAGGTTTAGAGCTTAGCATTTAATACCATAGTATCAAGGTGTTTAGGCTTATTCACCATGGCATACAAAGTATACCATGATGATCTCTTGGATTATCAAATCCAAAGCTCTCCTATCAAACCATTAATAACCTGCCAATAAAAGAACATAAGAGATGTTAATGAATATAGTGAAAATATACATAGCACGGAAGAGACATTAATGACATACACGATAACGGATTTAAAACCATAATGAAGGAATTAATGTACAGGAAATTTAGCCAAAATAGCTAAATTGATGGTACACTTACCAAGTTTCGAAACCAAGTCGGTAAGCAACGTAATAGTTAGCAGCAGGTTATCGATGACCAAGGCTATCAACACACTTTACATTTGATCCCATCACAAGTAATGAACTGCATAAGTAAAATAGAGAAGTGCCTTAGTTTGATTGATCTAAGTAAGCCTACGTAACCAAGTAATGCCTTACCTCTCAGATTGTCATGGGAGAACTAGTCCTGCCACTCCACCACTTTATTCCCATCAACAAAGTTAAGTTAGTTTATCTTAATAAACAGAGTACACATGTGCAGAAGTAAAACAATGAACTATACAATTCATTAATTCACTGATAGTAATAACTAAGATGTACAAATAGTTTAAATAACAGAATTAAGACATAAGAAGTAAACAAACTAATAATCATTGAATGGATAAGAGATTAACAAGACAATATGAGCAGTTTCTAAAGGGATCGAAAGTTTAGGTAGCGCATGTAATTCCGCATGAATAATAATGATCCCCTTCGGGTAGTTTTTACTAACCTATAAAAAAAAAAATCAATTTTTGGGGACATTACAGTGTAAGTAATATATTTTTTTTTATGAATCTGTTAGTAGTACAATAGTAAGCTCAATCTTACTTTTCATTCAAGAAAACAAAATTCCAATCTCAATGACTAACAATTTGTAATATTCATAAATAAAGACTATTATTTCCCTGCTCTCATACTAAAATTGGTGCAAGACGGATTGACAATAGCCAACCCAACTAGCACCTCCATGATATGGTCACTCCTACACTTAGTAGGAGTAACAAATTTAGCTCTGAGCCAAAATTGACTTTAAAATTCCCTCTCTACAATTTTGCTTCGGAAACCTTGTTTCCGCAACAGGATTTCCTCGTGCGGGATGCCAACAAAGTTTCCAAAGTTTCTCCCCCGCAATTTTCCTTTCGCAATAGGATTTGCACATGCGGGTTGCAGGTTGCGGGATGCAGGATGCCAACATTCTAAAGTTTCTCTCGTGCAACTTTGCTTTGAAGAGGATCTCACAAATCTTTGCAGATCTGTTATCGTCCTCGCAACTTTCATTGCGGATCTCTCTTGGACCGTCAGATCTTCGTCTGTGGACTCAATCCCCACCGTTCATTCTCTGTAAAACTTGTTAATGATAATTTGTGTGATGCATTGATTCATCAGAGAAACGATCAATCCAACCTGCAATATTTAATATTCATTATTCTAACACTTCTATGCATGCATTGGCCACCTATTTCATCTATTCAAGCAATAATTTAACACTTGAATCAAGAATTTCAAATAAATACACAGATGTTCAGAAAATCTTCGAAGATGGCTCTTCATGAATACACAAATCAAATCGATAAATTCATCTAGGCTAATAACACTGCAAACACACAGCCAATCCTTCTATTAAGCACACATGAAAACACACAGTTCAGATCTCTTCTTAAGTCTATTCAAAATATTTACAAGCAGAACCAGACGTACGTCTGTCCTTCTCTCCGCAAATATGTAATTCTAATAATGAAGAGCAGAACCCTTCATACTTCACTAAATTGCCTATTTAAGCTAAACTGTAAATCCTACACTAAGTGGTCCTGCAATCGAAAATAAACAAGTACAAAGCATAATGAAAATGTCTCTATCACAAACAAACAACCTACGGCTTGATCTCCATGAATGGAGTCATGATATGCCATCATTCCTACCACCACTAACAAAATATGACTCATCAAAATAAACAAATCAAAAATATGCTACAACATATGACCAACTCATCACATTGTTGGCATGCCACAATGCTCTTGCATCAGACTCCCCATCTTGAAGATATTCATGGCTCCCATCCATGAGCTCTCTTCCTGATTTTTTTCTTTAGGATTGCAATAGAGACCCAAGATACAAAGCTGGGAAGTGTTCTCATTTTGAACACTCCCTTCACCCTTTTTTTCCATCACTATGGTGGTAATAGGTCGTTTGGTTCCATCATATGTTCACACTTCATTAAATAATCATAATCCTGTTTCCTCTTACTTGTAAGCAAATTGTCAACAAGTTCACCTTCATTTAGATGTATATAATTCAACCTCCCTGTTACAATAGCAAACATAAAACTTATTAGGATAATGATGCATGATATCCAAGAATTCTATACGTGAACTCTTTACCCTTCTTCCCTTCCGCTTGTTACTATCACATCACTATCCTTGATAATTTTAGTAACCATACACTTCCCATTATTGTTAATAACTTCATAATGTGCTTCCTCCATCAATGCCATACTTGCATAGGAAATATCTTGCTGATCTGTTTTGTCCTTCATCCAACCACTGCACACCATGTTAGTCAATTCAACCTCATTGTCATTTTCTTCAGCTTTCCAATCAGTCACCATTTTCTTATCCGTCATCATCAGCATTTGATTATTAGTCTCTTCTTGATTACCCTTGAATGGATGAATATTATGCTTCTTCCCATTCATTTCAAATGAATATACCTTCCTATTTCCGTCATGTGCTGCTTCGTTGTCAAACTCCCAAGGTCTACCTAATAAAACATGGCAAGAATCCATCTCAATAATGTCACATCTTACCTCATCCTGATAGATTCCAATCTGAAAATTTACCTCGCATTGTTCTCTCCCAAGAACTTGATGACCTTTGTGTAGACATGCAACCCTGTAGGGTTCTGGATGTACTGTCTTCCTCAACTTTACATTGTCCACCATCTCTGTAGACACTAAATTTTCAGTACTGCCACTATGAATAATTAATTTACAGCACTTACCTCCAACCTTACAAACTATCTTAAATAGGATCCTCCTTTGTACTGACTCATAAATTAATTTCCTCATCCACAAGGCTTCACCTTTTTTAGAGTAATTCTCAGCCACCTCTAATTCCTTTGGAGCTTTAGGTTTAGCTTGCACTACTTGTGCTCCTCTCTGTCTGGCAACATTTTCTGGATAGTCCATGACATGTGACCTACATGAACACATGTCTAACACCTCACTGGTCCACCTAATCCTCCACCTCTTCCTCTTGAAGCATTCCTTCCACCTCTGTTCACACTCTTTCTGTGAGGCTGTACTTACTAGTTTGAAATGCTAGCTTCACCCTTCTGTTGTTGTTCCTTTCCTCCAAAGCCTCTTACCTTTGATTTCTGACTTTGCTTCCTAATTAGCTTCTCCTCAGCATTCAAAGCAACTTGATATGCTTCTTCAACAGATATTAATGACAACAAACTTAGTTCATCTTGTATATCAAACCTTAAACTGTTTACATACCTGGAAAATTTCTCAGGTGTATCCTCTATATGACGTGATCTAATATTCACCTTATAAAATTCCTCAGTAAACTCCCTAACTGTCATTGATTTCTGTTTAATATTTTGCAGTTGCCTAAACAAAACCAACTTATAATCTTGAGGAATAAATTTACCTCTCAACTTAGTTGTCATTTTGATCTAGCTATTGATCCTTGCTTTGTTCTTCAATATTCTCTTCTCTTGCACACCATCCCACCACAAGGATACATGCCCTCTTAACCTTGTGACAACAAATATGACTTGCTTGTCCTCCTTCACTTTAGCAAAATCATAGTGCTTGTTCATAGCATTGATGGAGTCAATAAGTTCCTCTGGATTGAAGCTTCCACTATAGAATGGCACATTTTCTCTTGAGCTAGAACCTACACCAAAGATTGAGTTCAATATTTTTACCTCAGGAGTTTTAGCAGTTGTCTCCTCCTCCTCTTTAGGTACCTCTTCACCACTTGTGTCTCGAGTGTTCTCATGATGTCTGTGAGTCTCTAAGGCTTCTAGCCTCGCTCTCGGAGTTCTTATCTCCTCTCTTAGGTCTGCATTGGCAACAAGTCTTCCTCTCCTGCCCCGACCTCCTCCAACTATGAGCTCCATCTCTTGGCACAACAAACCACTTCTCGACACAATCTTACTGTCAGTAATATCTTTTTTTTTCTTAATCTGTTAGTAGTACATAAGTAAGCTCAATATTTCTTTTCATTCAAGAAAACAAAACTCCAATCTCAATGACTAACAATCCATAATATTAAGAAATAAAGACTATTACTGCCCCACTCTGATACAATGCCATTAGCACTGTATGCATTGCAGGATCCTGCATATTTTAGCATCATGTTATTGATTTATACTTTAAGTACATGTGAGCTTACTGTTTAATTTTCTATTAACATCATGATATACATCTCACCAAGATAAAAATAAAAACGATGACATCAAAATGAATACCATATCGTGGACATAGCCATGGCAAATGTTCTCACCAAATCCTAAAGCATGTTTTGATTATCGCAGCGAAACATCAGCTTGAGTATCTACAGAATTTTCAAAATGGTATGATCTGTAGGTGTTAAGGGTTATTATCTCCAGCTTTCGTTTCTTTGTTAGGGTTTAAAGTACAGACAAATTCAGTGAAATGAGAATTAGATGCCTAAGTTCAGGATCCTGCACATTTTAGCAATGCAAAAGACATTGAACCAGAATGTGATTGGATGCAATATGTTCAATATCGGATTTTATAGAATAAATATATGTATTGGATTTTGTGTAAGGTTAATGTTTAATTCACTCCACATTTTAATAAGAACATAATAATAAAACAACGGTACAATTTTATCTTATTTTTATTTTGATTCCTTAAATTGTTTGAACAGAATGATGCAAATTTGGATGCCACTGCAATTGGATGCCTTGGAAGATCCTGTATATTTTTGCAATATGTGATTGAATCGCAATGTGATTATATGCCATATATTGAGGATTTTGTACATGTGAACTTATTGTATCAAGATTAAGGATTATGTACATGTGATCTCATTGCTTAATTCTCTATTGACATCACGATATCCATCTTACCAAAATAACAAGAAAAACGATGCCATCAGAATGAATTCCCACCACTACAGAGGTGGTGATGGAAAATCTTCTCACCATATACTCAATTGTGTTTTCCTTGTCGCAGGGAAACATCAGCTTTTGTTTATTTGTTATGCCTTATATTTTGTTTGTTTGTTAGGGTGTACAACATATAAAAATTCAGAGTGACATTAGAATGAGATGTCAGATCCTGCACATTTTAGGAATGCAAAAGCCATTTAATCACAATGTGATTGGATGCAATATGTTTAAGACTGGATTTTATAGATTAAATATTTGTATTTAATTTTATGTAAGGATAAGGATTAATTCACTATATACATTTTACCAACATAAAAGTAAAACAATGGTATCACCTTTTTTTCTTTTGTTTAAACCTAATGAGGCAAACTTGAATGCCATTACAATTAGATGCCTTGCAAGATCGTGCATATTTTAGCAATATGTGTTTGAATCACTGTGTGATTAGATGTAATATGTTCGATACATGTTCAGTACTGTATTTTTTAGATTAAAAGATTGTATCTTAAATTTGTCAAGCAGATTTTTGTATATGTGAGCTTACTCTTTAATTTTCTATTAAAGTCAGCATATGCATTTTACCAAAATAACAATGCAAGTATGCTGTTTTCCTTTTAGCTTGTTCTGTTTATGTTTATGTTTATGTTTGTTCAGTCCACAAAAGCTGATGTTTCCCTACGACAACGAAAGCACAATTGAGTATAGATTTTCCATCACCACCTCTGTAGTGGTGGGAATTCATTCTGATGGCATCGTTTTTCTTGTTATTTTGGTAAGATGGATATCGTGATGTCAATAGAGAATTAAGCAATGAGATCACATGTACATAATCCTTAATCCTGATACAATAAGTTCACATGTACAAAATCCTCAATATATGGCATATAATCACATTGCGATTCAATCACATATTGCAAATATATACAGGATCTTCCAAGGCATCCAATTGCAGTGGCATCCAAATTTGAATCATTCTGTTCAAACAATTTAAGGAATCAAAATAAAAATAAGATAAAATTGTACCGTTGTTTTATTATTATGTTCTTATTAAAATGTAGAGTGAATTAAACATTACCTTACACAAAATCCAATATATATATTTATTCTATAAAATCCGATGTTGAACATATTGCATCCAATCACATTCTGGTTCAATGTCTTTTGCATTGCTAAAATGTGCAGGATCCTGAACTTAGGTATCTAATTCTCATTTCACTGAATTTTTCTGTACTTTAAATCCTAACAAAGAAACGAAAGCTGGAAATAATAACCCTTAACACCTACAGATCATACCATTTTGAAAATTCTGTAGATACTCAAGCTGATGTTTCGCTGCGATAATCAAAACATGCTTTAGGATTTGGTGAGAACATTTGCCATCGCTATGTCCACGATATGGTATTCATTTTGGTGGCATCGTTTTTATTTTTATCTTGGTGAGATGTATATCATGATGTTAATAGAAAATTGAGCAGTAAGCTCACATGTACTTAAAGTATAAATCAATAACATGATGCTAAACTATGCAGGATCCTGCAACGCATACAGTTCTAATGGCATCCGAATTTGCCTCAATCTGTTCAAACAAAAGAAAAAAAAATCCACTCATTCTATACTGTACGCCCAAACAAGCAAACAAAAGCGGGTGATAATGGTGGTTAATACCTACAGATCATATCATTTTCAAAATTCTGTACATACTCAACTTGATGATCCAATGCCAGAACCAAAGGTCGCTTGAGAATCTCGTACTAATTGCTAGTTAATGTTGCAGCTGTGTTTCTGGTGAGAACATTTGCCAGCACCATGTCCGCAGAAGTGGGCATTCATTTTCATTCCAGTTGGTTGTTCACATTTGCGTTTCTTGTTCCCACTGCTTCTTGAACCCTGCTCCACCCTCTTGGCCTCTGCACAGTAATTACCAACTGCAACGTTTCCTGATATGATCGTTTGCAGCTCTCCCGACTGTTGACTTTGCATCTGGCTGCTCGTATTACTCGATGGTAGAATAAAGTTAATTAGCTTAGGCGGATAGTGTTGTTCTTCCTTCAACTTTGCAATCTCGGCATAGGCAGCTGTCAGTTCTTCGTTCAACATCGCAATCTGCTAGCCAAAACATGATTTCAAAAATTAAAAATATTTAAATATAGATGTTGAAATCAATGTAGAAATATTTGATAACAAGATAAAAGAAGAAGAAGTGAAGTTGTAAAATGACAGTTGATAAACCTCACGAAGGAGAGGGTAAGCATTGGAGGAGCAGCCATGAACAGGGTTCTGCAGCCAAGCAAATGCGTCATTCCATATGCGGGCGACAGCATCGCTTCTTTTATCCAGAGGCACCCTCTGCAGCATATTTTTGAAGTTTTTCGTTCCAAAGACCTCATGTATTTGACTATATTCCTTGGCGCCCATGTTGTCGGTGCTGAAAAAAGGCCGAAAGACACATTCCTTTTCACACTTTGTCCTGTTGAACTAGCAGGCTCCGCATGCCATATTTTTGGACTGTCTTCGTGAATAGCCTGTACTCTCTCCTTCAATCATCTGTCCTTCGGATTTTGAATCGACTCAATTTACTCCACTTATGCCTAAAAACAGCTCTATAGTTGATTTATAAGGCTGCAAAACAGCAAAACCATAGGTAAATACTATGGGCCAATACCATGGGTTATTAATTTTACTTAACCATGGGTCACTAATTCTAGTTCATGTGACTAAGTCAACTAGTCCTAGAATACCATGGGTCATTAATTCTACTTAACCATGGGTCACTAATTCTAGTTCACGTGACTAACTCAACTAGTCAACTAACCACTAATTAATGCAATATTAACAGTAATGTGTGTTGAGGTACAATTCTTAACACACTTCTTTAATCTCAACTAGTACAATACTTTTCATCACTATCAATGCCAGAATTCTTACCACTGAGCAAAATTTGAGTTTTCTGTTTTATTTTGTTGGCCAAATTTCAGCATGCTTGTAAAAGTTTTGTTAGATTTTACATAAAGAAAGTTAAAATTTTACAGTTTTCATATTTTAAATTTGGTGAAAAAGAATCTTCTAGATCAAATTGAAAATAGTACATTGATAGATAAAAGTAATAAAGATTAAGATTCTTAACTTTAAAATTGGAAACAAAAAGTAATTAAATGTAATGTTCCTAAAATCCATATATACAAAAAAAGTTGTAGGCTAATAAATTGTTAGATCTTAAGGACATCTTCATTTCTACTTCAGAATAAAAACTTGTTTAAAGAACTGAACCTAAGTTCTGTGTGCTACTTTTCTTATGTGTTTTCAGTGTATGATAACAAAGTTCAAAATTACATTTCTAGAGGAATATATTTCACTATTTTATTACAATGAATTGTACAGGTACGTATACATTGATGGATCAACTCCCTGATCCTAGAATCAAGCTACAGATCCTACAATCAAGCTACATATGCTAAAATCAAGCTACATGATCTATCAGATAAGAAAGAGTCATCTACAAGATAGGAAAGAATTGCATGAGATAATCACAGAGAATGAGTACATATCGCAACACTCCCCCTCATGTTGGTGCATAGATGTCACACATGGCCAACTTGCCCAAAAACTTCGAGAACACTTGACTTGAAACTGCTTTGGTGATAATATTAGCCAAGTGATCCTCTGATCGAATCTTAGGCAACTCGACAATCTCCTCAACCAACTTCTCCTTAATGAAGATTATATCTACCTCCACATGTTTTGTTTGATCATGTTGAACCTGATTATAAGTAATATGACATACTACTTTTTTGTCACAATATAGTTTAATTGGTTGCCTATGCAGATAGCCCAAATCTCTACGGAGAAGTCTTAGCCACAATGATTCACATACTCCAAGTGTCATACCTCTAAATTCATCCTCTGCACTTGATCGGGAAACAACATTATGTTTTTTGCTTCTCCATGTAACAAGGTTACCACCTACAAAGGTGAAATAACATGAAGTAGAACACCTGCCATCGACTGCTCCAACCGAGTCAGCATTAGTATATGCATCCACGCTTTGGAAATATTCATTTTTAGTGAATAAAATTCCTTTTCTAGGAGGAGTATTCATATACCTCAGAATGCGCATAACTGTATTCATATGTTGCTCGCCAAGATTATGCATAAATTGGCTAACAATACTCAAGGCATAGATAAGGTCCAGCCTTATGTGTGCTAAGTACATCAATATTCTTGCGAGTCTCTGGTATCTCCCCTTATCAACTGGTACTCGATTAGACTCAACACATAACTTCAATCCTTCTTCCACAGGTGTATCAGCAGGTTGACATGCCGACATGCCAGTTTCCTGTAACAAGTTTAAGGCATATTTCCTTTGAGACAAAAAAAAATCCCTTTATGAGCTCGAGATACTTTAATCACAAGGAAATATTTCAAGGGTCCAAGGTCTTTCATTTCGAATTCTCTAGACAAGTAATCCTGTAGAGACTTCCTTTCTTCGGAATCATTTCCTGCAACCACCATGTCATCCACATATACAATAAGTGCAGTTATGTGACCCTGTTGTTTCGTGAAGAATAAAGTGTGTTCTGAGTTGGTCTGATGATAACCAAAGGCTTTCATAGATTTTGTGAACCTTTCAAAACATGCTCTCGAAGACTGTTTCAACCCATACAGGGACTTCTTTAATATGCACACCTTTCGACTATGTGTTTCTCGTATCATGCATCCTGATGGGAGTTCCATGGAAAATTCTTTAGACAACTTGCCATGTAGAAAGGCATTCTTCACATCAAACTGTTGTAATGGCCAACCCAAGTTTGGAGCGAGAGACAACAAGACTCATACTGTATTGATTTTAGCTACATGTGCAAATGTCTCTTTATAATTGATTTCATAGGTTTGGTTGTATCCTTTTTCAACCAGTCTCTCCTTAAAGCATTCAATTGCACCATCTGCTTTGTACTTTATAGTATAAACCTACCGACATTCAACTGGTTTCTTTCCTAGTGAATGGTCAACACGTTTCGAGGTTTTATTCTCCTGCAAGGATTTCATCTGCTCATTCATAGTGACTTTCCACCTTGGGTCAGCTAAGGCTTCCTGCACATTGTTAGGAAAAGATACAATAGATAATTGATTTACAAATGACTGATTTGATTCTGACAACCAATGGTTAGACACATAATGAATCATGGGGTATTTAACTTTACTATAAAGTTTGGATTCATGTGTGGGTTTAGGGATACCTTTGGTGTGACGCTTTGGTAGTTGTCTTCTGGATGGTTCAGGAACATCCTTAGAAAGCGATTGGTTTGGTGTATTAGCTTCGTGTGCGATGAGAGACTCTGACGGTGGTAGAGCCACAACTTCAATTTTTGAGTGTTCATCACTACTTGGATCCAAAGTCAAACCACCCACATCCAATTTGCCCACTTCCTGATTCAGCGCATCAGAGAGTTCCCTACTTCTGGGATGGCTAAGTTTTCTTCTGGGATGTGAACGACCACATCTTCAGAGATGTGGTCATCATAGTCTAGAGTCTAAATTTCCTTCTCGTACTCCCCCTAAAGTTCAGGATGAGAGGAAAAATACATCGAGTCTTTATGAAAAGTTGCATCTAATGTAATAAACATTCGTTTGGATTTGTTGGGTTGGGTATGATGATAGCATCGGTACCCCTTTTGATAAGCAGCATATTTGACAAAAACACATCGCAGCGCTCGAGGACATAACTTGTTGAGTTGATTCTTATGGAGGTGTATAAAATCTACACAACCAAAGATGTGAGGAAATAAATTTGGGACGACTGGAGCAACTGCCATTTCAGCGAGAGCCTGGGATGGTGTCTGGAAACCAATAGTACTGGAGGGTACCCAGTTGATGAAATACGCTGCAGAGGTAAGTGCTTCTCCCTAATAGGATAACAACATATGGGCTTCTATCAATGAAGCACGAACAACCTCCAACAAGTGGCGGTTTTTTCTCTCTACCACCCCATTCTGCTGAGGTGTATTGGAACAAGTAGTTTCATGAATAGTTCCATGTGCTTCTAGATAGTGCTGAAGTTCAGAACTCAAATATTCGCCTCCATTGTCATTATGGAGAACCTGAACTTGTGCATTGTACTGAGTACGAACCATTTTATAAATTTTTTGAAAGAACAGATTCACTTCACCTTTAGACTTCATCAAGCACACGCAAGTCATTGTGGTACAATCATCAATAAAAGTAACAAACCAACATGATCCAGCAAAGGTAGTGATTTTGGATGGACCCCAAAAATCAGAATCTCTGACCATAAAAGGAATTGGAATTTTATTCAAACTTAATGGAAATGAAGCATGATGGATTTTTGCAAGTTCACAAATGTCACAACGGAAACTAGAAACATTAAATTTTGCAAATAAACCAGGAAATAATTTCTTCAGGTAAACAAAGGAAGCATGCCCTAGACATCGATACCATAACCAGATTTTAGATTTATTCTTCTCCCCCTCAAAGCCATCCATCATTAAAGCTTTATACAACTTGTTCAAACTATTTGACATGAAGTCCAAGTAATACAGATTTCCTCACCTAACACCACAACCAATCATTTTCCTCGTTTGGATGTCCTTAAAATCACAAAAATCATGCCAAAAAATTACAACACAAAGTAAGGTAGTGGTGATTTGGGAAATTGACAACAGATTATAATCTAGAGAGGAAACAACTAAAACAGAATATAGATTCAAAGTATCAGTGAGAGTGAAAGACCCTTCTCTAATAACTAGGTTCGAAGAGCCATTGGTAGTGGAAACATTTTTTTGTGAGGACGATTTAAGGGGTGAGACCTATCTAGAATCAAAGGTCATATGATCCATGGCACCGGAATGAATTATCCATGCACTATTAGAGATAAGCACATAAATATTTAAAACCTTACCACCATTACATGTCGTTGCTGCTAATGCTAAGACCTGACCAACAACACCATCCACTATCTTGTTTCGACAACCGCAGCACTGGAGGTCCTCTTGGAATTCTTCTTCCGTGAATCTCACATATGATCCCACCATTCTGGATACCCCACAAGTTCAAAGCAGTGGCTCTTGGTATGACCAGTTGGATTGCAATGAGGGCATTTGCAGGTGTATTTAACGGCAACATCAGTGTTCTTAGGCTGGCTTGAAGAAGTTCAGTTCTGATTAGACCGATTTTGATTCACCATGGTTGAAGCTTCATATTTTTTTGGCTCTCCATTCATTGTTGCGAGATGAACAGATTCACGGCGGACCAAAGAAAAACATGCTTCCAATTTGGAGATAGGATCCTTTCTCAAAATTTCACCACGGATTTGTTCGTATTCACCATCTAATCCAGCAAGAAAAATATGCACCCTTTGTCGCTGAAATGATTTTTGGTAAGATTCAACATCGTTCTCACTCTCCATGATCACCTTATCATGATGACCCAACTCACAAAAGATCTTGGTTAATTCACCATAATACACTGATATTTTTCTTCCATTTTGTTTCACAGAGAAGCCCCTCTGATTCAAGACAAACACCTGCAATTCTTTTGCTCCATCATAAAAACCTTTAGAATGATATTTCCAAATATCTCAAGAAGTGGGTAAGAGATAATATCGTTTCATGATTTATGGGACATAGACATCAACAAACATCTCTTGACCTTTTGATTGTCTGCATACCACTTCTCATATCCATCATCCTTCTCGGTGGGTGGCTGTGAATTACCATGAATGAAAGACAGTTTCTCCTTCTCAGCAATATGCATCTCCATGCTTTGAGACCACAAATCATAGTTTGTTTCATCGAGTACAATCCCTTCCTTGAACAACGAAGCTTCAGATTGAATAATAATGGGAGCATATTTGTTCCTAGATCCATATTTGGTCCCAAATGTTTCAGAATTTGAGTCCGCCATGGTTCAGTGAAAAATACGAATGATTTAAGCTTTGAGGCTTTGATACCAAGTTCAAAATCAAATTTTTAGAGGAACACATTTCAGAATTTTATGACAATGAATTGTATAGGTACATATACATCGATGGATCAATTCCCAAATCCTATAGTCAAGCTACAGATCCTACAATCAAGTTGTAGATCCTACAATCAAGATATAGATCCTAAAATAAAGCTACATGATCTATCATATATGAAAGAGTCATCTACAAGATAGGAAATAATCACATGAGAGAATTAGTAAATATCGCAATAGACGATGTCTACATATTACTGTTCTAGACTTCGATGGGATTATAAAATTACTTTAGATGAGGAGGCATAAACCACCAGGAATAAACTTAGGAGGCATAAAAAACGATGCATAAGCTAGGATTTAGATGAGGAGGTATAAACTTTGTTATAGCATGGAGAGAATCATAACTATACACGCCTCTGAAGACTAAACCTTGTGTTCTTGATTATAATATAGTTTCGATGCTTCTAAGTTTTTTTTATAAGTCTTATGATTTATACATTGTGTGCATAATTTCAATCTGTATTTTTAAATAGAAACTATTGGTTATTAAAATAAGAGAGATATGTAAATAGATTATGAAACTGACTAAGTACTTATCCCTATTAAGGTTATTCAGTAAACAATTTATCCTTTATAATGATTCTCTCATAGTTTCTTAGCATTCTCTCAATAACGGTGCTCTTTCTTTTAAGACCTAGATTAACAACATTATTATGGATAGTAGCAGTAATATAAACTGAGATAAATATAATAGAAGTACTGTACTCAAAATAAAAGGGAGAAGGAAAACATCCATTACATGATGTTCTTAAGAGCATAATCACAATAGTAAGTTTAAGTCTTAACTTTGAATAAATAACATTTTTTCCAAAATACTACATATCTAATTTTCCTAATTTAAACTACTCAGTATCCTTTCAAAAAAAGTACATACTTATAAATAAATAACAGTTAGAACCTCGATAATATGCAGAAGGGGATAAACACCCAAAGGAGACCGTTCCACCCAATCTTCTCCTGAAGCGACCAAGATTACTTTTTTAGGACCCCCGAGCCGCTTCACTAAACCACTAGGATGAATATCACTAGATACATACCACACAACAAACATGCTACAACTTAGCACTGAGTAGCACACTTAACTCAACAATTCCACTTTAGTTATCCCCTCATCAAATTCCTTGTGTGTTTGACTTTTCAGTTTGTAGCAGTCACAAGGTTCATTCACTTAGAAATCAGAATGATTCGTGAGCCTCCTTCTCAATTTGATGGTATTTATAATATTACCTAGGTATTTGGGTAAGTTTTGGAATTAAATGAGCCACCAGCTCAATTCCCCCTCTCACGGAACATAAGCAAAATTTTAGGGATTATGCTTCCACTAAAATCTAGAAAGTGAAATGATAGTGCTTCCACTTATCAACCAGCCTTCTACAACTGCTCATTCCTCCTACTAGGTCAATGAAAACTCATTTAACAGTCTACCTTAGTTAGATTTCTCTTCTATTTAATTATTAAACTAAATAATTCTTCAATTGCAATCATCCTTAACAACCTTGGTCATAAAACTTTACAATAAGTTTAACATAATGTTTTTCTGAAATAAATAATAAATAATTTTTTTTTCCAGCTCTGGGTATGTTACACATTCCTAATGCACTTCTGTACTTGTAAGGAAGATGTCTTCATACCATAAACCTTCTTAGGTATGCCTTGAATCCTTGTCTGATTCCCTTAGCTATCTATGCACAAGATTGACTTGTGTAGACAATCGAGCATGACATGGTGTTGTTCCATCCACTTCATTCCAATAATTGTTAAGATTTCATATGCTAGACTAGATTCAATAGTATTCAATTCAAATCACAACGATAGCATATCAAGAATCACTGATAGAAACACAATCAAAAGATAGACACAACATTTATCCTGAGAAACCCTCAAGGGGAAGAAAACCCAACAAAAACTTCCTCTGCATAAGATGTATAAAAGAAAACCTCAAAACATGTGTTCTCCTCCTTCTGTTCTATCTCTATCGCTCTCTCCTATGGGATACTCAAGTGAGTGAGTCTATGTTCAAATAAGAACCACAACTCCTCTATTTATACACAATGAGTCTACTAACTTTTACACTAGAAAAATCACCCCACTCAACTGTCTCTACCGACTTCATATGAAGACTCAAAACAATATATTATATTATTTACTAGGGTACTAGAGACCCAACACAAGTGGAGGCTTTACCTCATTACTCTATGATGACCAAATACAATAGTAACACCCTGTCGAAGGAACACTAAAATACATTTATATAAATCCTTTGAAGTTACAATATTTCAACACTCCCCCTTAATAAGAATGTTATTCTACTGAAAACATCATCACAGACTATAGCAGAACAGAGAGACAATTACAATAGTACAATGAGGTAATACATCTATACGTCATAGAAAGTTTTTCACAATCAGTAACTGGAACAGTTACTCTTCATCTTCTGCATCACATGATCACTTGATCCTTTTTGTAGCAACGCTTGGATCTTTCGATTCTTCGTAGTAGCACTTTGATCTTTTATATCCTTTGCAGTAGCAGTTCGATATTCTTGATCCTTTGCACCAACACTTTGATCTTCTTGATCCTTTGGAACAACACTTTGATCTTCTCGATCCTTTGTAGCAGCACTTCGATCTTCTTGATCCTTTGCAGCTGCACTTCAATCTTCTTGATCCTTTACAGTAGCACTTCGATCTTCTTGATCCTTTGTAGAAAAACTTAGATCTTCTCGATCCTTTGCATCAACTCTTCAATCTTGTGAAGTAGTCTTTCTATCTTCTCGATCCCTTATAGAAGCACTTCAATCATTTCAATCCCTTTACAGCAGCACTTCGATCATTTTGATCCATTGCAGCAGCACTTTGATCCTTCTTGACCTTTTGTAGTCGCACTTTGGTCTACTTGACCCTTCACCATTGTACTTTGATCTGCTTGATCCTTTGCAGCCATGGTCCCTGCAGTACACATGATCTATTTGTGGGATGATAAATTCCAATCATTTTAGGACATAAGTACAAGGACGATGCAATCCTCCATCAGCATGTTACATGAAATCGATTAGTTGAGTTGTCTACAACTAAATGTAGATATCTAACGTACCTAGTGCTGTCCCTATCATCCATGAGGACTCATCGTAGACCATCAATACCAAATAGGTTAGGACCACTCCCAAGTGAGTGTTATACTACGATATCTACACTTGTGTGTAGGCATACTCTTCCAAGAAAGAGTATTGTCTGCAGAGCATATATCGACTACATACACAATGTCAGACCATCATAGAATATCCATACCAAACATGTTAGGACCACTCCTAGGTGAGTTTTATACTATGGAATCCATGAGGACTCATCATAGAGCATCCATACCACGGAGGCTAGCACAATCCCAAGAAAATGTTATTATATGGCACCTACATATGAATTTAGGAATACTCTCCATACAAGAGTATAGTGTGCAAGGAAGATCTCAGATACATACAAAATTTCAGACCTATTGTTTGTGAGGACTCATTACACAGCATCCAGATGACTGAGTTTAGGACCACTCTTGAGCAAGTGTTTAATCTACGATATTCACAACTAAATGTGAGTACTCTCCATGTGAGAGTAACATCTTGGAGGGTCATCCTTTAGTTAGTAAGGACCACTCTCATGCATAGAGTGTTATATCTTCCATCCTCAAGAGAGGGCACTATCATCCACAAATAAATGTCACACCATCATCATTGTCATCCATCATCGATGTGAGTCTCATCATTACTCAACCTTTCGTGGGAAGTTTCATATTATAAACCTACTCCCCCTTTGTTCGAGGAGAGTTCATGTCTTCAACCTGATCTTACTTTTAGAATAAGGTTCATTCCTTCATCATTTGTAGTCCCATCACTTTTCATCCTTACAAGAAAAGTCCTTTCGAACTACACAAAGCTTGTCACAGAAGTATTCAAACTTCACTCGAGATAGAGGCTTGGTCATTACATCAACAACTTGCTCATTGGTACTCACATACTAGAGATTGATGGATCCCTTTTGTACCATATACCTTATATTTATAATATCATATTTTTATATGCTTTGATTTGTCATGGAACAACAGATTCTCTTTCATATTTATACAAATATGGTTGTCACAAAAAATTACTGTGGTTTCCAACTCCATGTCAAATATTCATGACATCATATTCCGAAACCATATCACTTCACAACAAGTGGAGCAAGCTTAAATGTATTTTGCTTCATCTGTACTGAGAGCAATACTGGACTGTTTCTTACTAAACCATGAGATCATGGTGGATCCCAGACAATAAAATCCACCTGAGGTGGTCTTTCTGTCTACGGGACTTCCTACCCAATATGAATCTGTATAACCATACAAATTGTGGTCATGATCTCTCACATAGTACAGTCCCAGATCAATCGTACCTTTTAGGTACCTCATCACATGCTTTGCAGATATCAAGCGAACACATCTAGGTTTAACTAGATACTGAATCAAGGTGTTCACAGCAAAGCATATATCTTTCCTTGTGTTCACCAGATACATTAATGACCCAATAATATTTCTATAGTGAGTCATGTCCACTAGCTCGGATGTCTCATCACACAACAACTTCAAGTGTCGCATCTAGGATATCAAAAGATGATATCATTCCATGATGTCAAAAGATGAGAGCATCTGGGATATGGCACTACACAGTCACGAATGGTCAAGAGTTCAATTGCCATCAATGGCATGGATATAAGCTAAACCAACTCGAACATATCTTCTGCGGAATGTGTCAAACTTCGTTTTCGAAACTGAAATGTCGTAAGTTGTTCTTACCCTTCCAATATTTTTTCCTGATGTGGTTATTAATGTAATTCTATATAATGTGTTTATGCTACTTGGTCTGATTCGGATGATTACATTGTTCATTGGTTATTTCTTATCATACATGTGAGTGTATGTGTGTTCAGTTTATAGCTTAATTACTGGTTATGAGTTTTGTTTACTTATTTATGGAAAGTCCTCACTCAACTTGTAATTGTCAAGGGGTGGATTGGCAGGGCTTGTATCCCTTATAGGGCCACTTGGAGAGGTAGCTCGTTTTACTTGACATTAGAGGGTTTACTTAGTTCATGTTGAACTAATGCATCTCTTCTTCATCTTTTCTAGGTTTAAAAGGTGACAAAAAATTGCTATGAAAACTAAACTTTGAAAAAATACATATGCTAATCTACTTCATTGCATTTGAAGACAAAAGGACCAAAGTCCTTTCCTAGCATCTCTTACTACTATTGTTTGCGTTATTGTTTTACTCATAGCTAGGATTTGTTTGACCTATGCCTATCTGTTTTGAATTATCATTGTGGTTGGAGGCTTAACAAACTTGTTCCCTATGCTTAACATTTAAAATATATGCTTGGAATGTTTTTATATCCAAAGGTTTAAATGCTTAAGTCACAAGACTTAGCGATATGGTGTTTGAAGTTTACATGCCATAAGGTATATGTATGATGGGAAATTCATGGCATATTTCATATGCCATGAATATTGGCTTAGCAATATCAATGAATATAATGATGGGGGTATCAATGCAAAAGGTATTGTCAACACCAAGTCGTGTTTGGCTTTTGGAACTATAGGCATGATGAGATATTTCGACGTTGGTGGTGGATAGGGTGGTGGAGTAAATGATCCTCGGGATGGGGTAAAATCAATCCCTAAGCTTGGTCTGTCATGGTTGCATGATTCATTTGGATCTATGGTGGTTAGTCTCTGTTCGTCCCTCTGGTGTTTGTGCCTGCGTGAGGTCTAGTTCAAATCTGTGCCTTGGGAAGGTATACTCTTCACCTCAATTTACAGCACTGTTTACTTGTTGTTTTAGGCGGAGGATTGGTATACTTCTAACACACTCTAGTTCTTTGTTTGTAAGTGATAGAGCTCCCAATGTGTGGGTCATGGTGACTACCAGGCTATCAAATAAATACCCTTCACGGGTAAGCCATGTACCAAGAATTTTGCACTGGTACCTCTACATGTAGATGCTCTTAACAGATCCTTGAACTCGGTGTTTGTAATGACGATTGGATGAATGTTTAATGGTTTTGAATGTGTAGAGTTTTGTTTGTATTTAAGGAATCCATAGATGTGTATGAAGTATTGGGGTGTAAGATGTTTGAGTTTGGCACCTTCGGGCCATGCCTGTCACGACCCTGCTCTGTAATGTCTTTTTTGGGTTGGTAACTTGAATCTATGAATTTGTTGGTTAATGAAAAACTCTACGTTTGGTTTTAATGGTGGGTCTTAATTCATGGAAGTACCATTGATTGCAATGGTGCCTCGGTTTGGAATTGCAATTGTGTAGTTCTTATTTATGATTATAGTTGTTATAAATGTATGCATTCACAACTAGGTGTTAGTTGGTTACTATCACTAGCTTGGAAACGCTGTGACTCTATGAATTTCACTGTTTGTACTTTAAAATCTTGTTTTGGCATTTAAAAGAGTTGGTTTAGCTTATAGTCGTGCCATTGCTGGAAATGGCACTCTTGACTTATTAGGCTAGTTATTCACTACCTGAAATGGACAATAACTTCTCTTTTGTATAAAGTGTCGAACTTTGTTTGTGAAACCAAAACGTCGTAAGTTGTTATTACCCTTTCTTGATGTTTTCTCGATGTGCTTATCAATGTAATTCTATATAATGTGTTTATGTTACATGGTCTGATTTGGATGATTACATTTTTCACTGGTTATTTCTTATCATGCATGTGCGTGTATGTGTGTTCAGTTTATAACTTACTTACTGGTTATAAGTTTTCCTTAATTTTTTATGGAAAGTCCTGACTCAACTTGTATATGTCAAGGGGTGGAGTGGCAGGACTTGTATCCCTTATAGGGCCACTTGGAGAGGTAACAGTTTTTACTTGACGTTACAGGGTTTACTTAGTTCATGTTGAACTAATGCAACTCTTCTTAATTTTGTCCAAGTTTAAAAGGTGACAAAAACTTACTACGACAACTAAACTTTCACAAGCTACCTATGCTAAACTAGTTCATTACCTTTGAATAAAAAAGGACCAAAGTCCTTTCCTATCATCTCTTACTACTACTATTTGTGTTATTGTTGTAATCATAGCTGGGGTTTGTTTGACCTGCATCTATCTGTTTAGAATTATCATTATGGATGGAGACTTAAAAAACTTGGTCCCTATGCTTAACATTTAAATTATATACCTAGAACGTTTTTATGTCCAAAGGTTTACAAGATTAAGTCATAAGACTTAATCATATGGCGTTCAAAGGTTACATGTCACAAGGTATATGTATGACAGTCCATTTACAGAATATTTCATATGCCATGAATCTTGGCTTTAGCAATGTCAACGAATATAATGATGGGGGCTCTGATGTAAAAGGTATTTTCAACACCAAGTCGCATTTGGGTTTTGGAACTATAGGCACAAGGTGATATTTCGACATTGGTGGTGGACAGGGTTTTGGATTAAATGCTCCTCAATATGGGGTAACCTCAAGCCCTAAGCTTGTCCTGTCATGTTTGCATGATTCATTTGTTTCTATGGTGGTTATGATCTATTCCACTCTCTGGTTTTTTCCCTGCGTGAGCTCTAGTTCGCATCTGCGCACTGGGAAGGTGTACCCTTCATCTGTTTTGGCAGCATTTATTTATTTATTGTTTTGGTTGGAGGATTGGTATACTTCTCACGTTTCTCTGTTACTTGTTTGGAGGTGGTAGTTAACAATTTGTCAAAATCAACACACTTCATTCTAGTGAATTCGACCTATAAGGAAGTATACATTGTCGACATCTTCTTAAAGGATATATTTAGATTGCACAAGATACCCAAGGAAATCATCTAGGATCGAGATAGTAACTTTCCTTATTCTCTAGTTTAGAGACACAATTGAACTTTAGTACTGCTTACCACCCACAGACAAACAGGAAGACACAATGGGTAAACCAGATTGTAGAGTACATGCTTAGGATATATTTCATGAACAAAGCCACAAAGTGGGAAGATTACGTGCATCTTGTAGAGTTTGCATATAACAACGGATATGAGACTTCCGCAAAGATAACTCTCTTTGAGGTACTCTATGGACGGAAGTGTAGAACATCGGTTACTTCGACTAGCCTAGTGGATCAGTTCATGTTAGGGACTGAATTATTAAAGGACTTGGAACAATTGGTTACCAAGGTCTAGTTGAATCTTAAAGAAGCACAAGACCTCGAGAAACATTACCAAGATAAGAAAAGAATAGATAAATATTATCAGATAGGTGACCATGCTTATTTGAAAGTAAAAGAAAAAAGAATCTCGTTGAGCTTGGAGAGGTGTGGTAAGTTGGCACCTAGATTTTGTGGACCCTTTGAGATACTATCCAAGAAAGGGTTGGTGGCATATGAACTAGATTTACCTTCTCACAGAAGAGTCCATTATGTTTTCCATGCATCTTTGTTAAATAAATATGTTTATGATACTAAACATGTGAGTGATTGGTCCTTATTACAGGTGGAACCTAAAGGGTAGTTTTCACTTGATTCCCTTCATATATTTGACATGAGAGAGGTGTATCTTAGAAATCACACCATGGTCCATTTTAAAGTGCAATGGAAGCACTTCGAAGCTAATGAGGCTACTTGGGAGAATGAAGCCACAATGAGAAAGGATTACCTTGACTTGTTTCATGATTTCATTTTGAGTCCCTAGAACGCCAGGGACGCTGTTGTTTTAAGTGGGTAGGGATGTCATATCCTGAAATTTTGACCTAACACTTATTGGCATAAGCCCCATTGCTGATGATAGTACTTTGATATTTTAATTGGTATATTGGGAATAAGACCCCACTGCACATGAACATGATGATTTGTTTGATATATTGGGCGTAAGAAAAATGGCATATGTTTTACATATGATTTTGTGTTTTGGGCATGGGCCCTGAAGTGCATAATTGATGAGATGTTTTGTGTTGAGCGAGGAGATCTGGAGCATATGGGTATTTGATGTTTTTGTTGAGTGAGAAGCTTTGGAGCACATGAATGTTTATATTTGTGTTGAGCAAGAACCTATGGAGCACATGAATGTTTATATTTGTGTTGAATAAGAAGCTCTGGAACACATGAAGTTATGAAAACCTTTGTGTTGAGCATGGAGCTATGAAGCACATGAAAAGCTAAAATTGAAAGTGCTAGGCATAAGACCTAGATCCTTCCAAGTTAATGTTGATCATAAGCTCTGGAACATCGGATCCTTGACCATTGTATCCCTAGGTGTATCCTACAAATACATCCTAGAATTAGTTTTGAGTGAGGAGAATTGGAATTGCACTAAGTTTGTAACTCCTTGTTTTTAGCGTTGAGTATGAAATTTGGATAAGAACTAGGAGTTACTGAAAATAATGTTTAGTGAAAATGACTCTAATAAAACATTGATTTCATCTTATTTATTTTTAAGTGATTAAATGAAGTTTTGAATTTATGTATCTCATAAAGTACGCAAGAACTACCATGTTATAGAGGGGAATCCAAAATGCAAGGAGGTTTAGAGTTGCCTAGCTTAGTTGACCTAACCCTTACCTCAAGGCCTTATTAAATAAACTGACTAAGGTAAAAGAAAAGTGTCATATGTTTAGGGATCATGATATATGATACCTGAGGATAAAATGTTAACAAATGACATTAGAGAAAATTTCAACTCAAAATGGACCTCCTAAGAAAAATAATAAAAGAATAGTTAAAATAATAAAATAATATATATTAATTTTGGAGGAAGAAAAGAAAAAAAAAACTTTTTTTGTTCGTATTTTTGACATATCTCCGTGTTAGTTTACTCAAATTTCGATTGAGAGAGCTCGTTGGATGAAAAATTAGATTCCGCATCCAACGAGTACCCACTTGATAAACTTTTGATGAATCCTGCTACCCAAAAACAATAAATACCTAAAAAATGTGATGATGACATCATCATCATGTTTTTAGGTGTTTCTTGTTTTTGGGGTAGCCAGCTCTGTCAAAAGTATATCAAGTAAGTACTCGTTGGATGCAGAATTTTGTTTTGCATCCAGGGAGATCTCCCGATCGAAATTTGAGTAAGAACACACGGAGATATGTCGAAAATACGAAGAAAAATA
>LPNX010050931.1:0-84990 GCA_001517045.1 Pseudotsuga menziesii
GAGCGCGACTGTGTTATGAACAGGCGCGGTCGGATCGCGACTGTGGGCTGAAAAAACGCGGTCGGGGCGCAGGAAAATGGCTGACAGCGGCGGGCTGGTCGCGGGTTAGGGCCTGAAATGCGCGGTCGGGCCGCGGCTGCGAAAGGAAAAAACGCGGTTTCTGGCGGCCGAAAGTACAGTACGAAAGAATAAAATTAAAAAAGACAGCGGAGTCGCCAAAACTGTAGCTAGGGATTTCACCCTAGCTTGTGCTAATGAGCACCTACTAAGGAATCTGGAATCCTTAGTAGCAGTTCAAATAAAGATAAATTGAAACAAAGATTAATCTAACTACGTTCTTGAAGCAAAAGCGGTAAAAAGTAAATAACATGAAGCAAAAACAGTAAAGAAATGTATAATGGTTTTTATTGATATTACCTCCAATGAGGAGGTTGATGGAGTTCGTTGCGCTGGTCTGATGTCGGTGGCTTCGAGCTCCAAGCTGCTTCCTTTCCTTTTCCGGTGGTGGAAATGGGCCAAAAAGAGTTCTCAATGGTGAAAGTAGCTTGATGGTAAGCTAGGGTTTCGAGAATAATTTCGGCAGAGGCAGGATGCTTATGATAATGGATGTTGAAATGAGGGGTCTCCACCACTTATTTATAGTTTTTTAGTGGTGGAGTGCTGGCCCATGGTTTTGGAAACCATATGGTTTAGGGAAGCTTGTTTAGGGTTTTTTCCTCCTTTTCCTCATTATTTTATATTTTTTCTTCCCTTTTGGGGATTTTGCTATTTTAGAGGAATTTTGGACATTTTTTGGAGGAAAAAGGGGTTTTTTGGCCTTTTGGAGGCATTTTAGGCCTTTTGGAGGCTTTTGAGATGGTTTTATGGCCTTTTAGAGGCATTTTAGGCCTTTTGGAGGCTTTTTAGTGGGATTTTCAGGGAATTATGGTAGGCAAATGGACAAATGAGCCATGTAGTGGGGTAGATGAGGCAGTTAACCATTTTTGGGTGTTAACAGGCTATGAAATAAATTGAATTGGAAGTTATTATCCAACAGTGGTATCAGAGCCACCTGCCATAACTCCTACCTGTGTTTCAATCCTGGCATTCTGTCTTCCAGACCTTCGTTCTGCCAAATTCGTTTCAGGCTGCCTGCTTCGTCAGTCTGCCAGTCGCATGCGTTTCTCCTACCAGCCTGCATACATTCATTGTATGCGATACAGTTCCAAAACAAGGTTCTTATTTTCTGTGTAAGAACGTTTCATATCCCTGCCATTATTTGATTCAAATTCTCAAAAAAAAGTGTTGTTTCGTGAGCTGCAATATTGTATTTACTTTATCGAAGTATCCCATGTTCGTAGATGCTGCTGACAAATCGTCTCAATACTGAATTTAATGAGTTGTGAAACTGTATCTGCTTCACTGTAATTTCTCATATTGAAAGGTGTCGCTTACACGTATTGAACTGAGCACCATTTGAAAAATGGTGCTAAGTGCTCCTCCATCTTCAGATAACTTTGTTCCTATTTCAATCTGTTTAGAACCAGTGGCTACAAGCCCTTCAACCCCACGCACAATGTCTCTTTGAAAATGCTTTCCCGTTCGAGTAGATATATAAAGTTTCTCAAGTAGTTGGTGCCGCTTAAACTCTGCCTCGTCTGTAACTATTGTTTCAGAATTTCCATATCCACTCCCACTAAATTGTTTAAACAGTAGTGGGTGTTTTCTGCGTCGAAGACTTAATTGTTGGAGTTGAGAGTTGAGGCTCGACCTCCTCCTCCATGTACTGCTGTGAGCTACCTTGGATTTGAGAGAAATGAGACCAGCGTAAAGATGTGTTTTGACAACAAGATGTTAACTCCACGTTGAAGATTTTGTGTTTTGACAGCCATCGATATTTATTGTGGAGAGTGTTCACGCCACTCCTTCTCCATGTGCGTGGGAAATTTACAACTTTGAATGCTGTGAGTTGAGACTGCGTGAAGATTGTTCTCTTCAAGAGCGTGGAGGTAATTTTTTTTTTTTTGGTGTGATTGTTGGATTACACAAACCCTAATTTCTTCCCTAAATCTATGCGTTGGAGATTGAATGAAAGGTCTGCAAATATTTTTCCCTGTGAGTGAAGCGTGTATGATAGGAATTGTTGTATGAGTTATGATGATGTGTATTTGATGAGCCCGTACTTGATGTATAAGCCACGAATGATAAGTTGTTGCCTATTAGCCATGATTTTTGATGAGTCACGACTGCTATGAATTTGATGCTACGAGTTTGAATTTAATCCTGGAACATTGCTGGGACATCCTTCAGCTGTCCACAAAGGTTCATTTATGTCTTCCTAGAGATTTCTAGACTAAAATCCAATGCGCAGTGAGATAAATCTGGATAATCGAAGTTATAGTTTTCTGGAGTTTAACAAACGAACCTATGCAGATTTCTTTTGTTTGTTTGTTTCAGAAATATTTATAGAATCTCTTTGGCTAAGCTGTTGTACTATGAATATTGTTGGCTGAATATTCACACCATTACCAATTGCATGAAGACCCTGAAGGCTGCGTTCTAATTTCTATCTTCTGAAGCTGCGAATTGATACTGAATTTCTTCTCCCTGAATTGTTGCGAACTGAAGCTGCGATACTGTCATTGTATCACTTTAAAACTTGAAGTTGAGATATTAAGATTGTAAATCACCTTGGCAGAGACTGTAGACCTGCAAGGTTATTGTTTTTCTATTATCTCATTCTCTTTGTCATATTAAGTTCATTATTGTAAATTACACTAGCAGTTACAAAAGATGCAATCTATAGCATCTGTAGTTGGTGCCACTCTCTCTGGCAAAGAGAGAGGCAGAGAAAGAAGAAACTTCAAAAGTAGAGGAGGCAGAAACAACTCCAGCAAAATATCAGATTTGCAGTGCAAGCATTGTGGAAAGACTGGACACACAACAGATCAGTGTTGGGCTTCGTGGGACTCCATCAAAGACAGACATAACTAGAAGAAAGATGACGATAAAAACCAAGTTTCTTGTAAATCTTCTAATTCTGCTCATTGTATTGTTGCACATTGTAATCTTGGTATTAATGAAATGACTTCACTTTCATCTTACAAATATTGTTGGCTACTTGATACTAGTGCAACATCACATATGACTTTTAGAAAAGACTGTTTTGAAGAACTTAATGAAACAATAAATGACATAGTTTACTTTGCAGATAAGTCAAGTCTTAAACCAAAGGGAATGGGAACCATTCAGCTGAAGATGCCTGGATTCCCTGATTTCTTGTTGAAGAATGTTCTTTATCTTCTAGAGTTGCAGAGAAGCCTGCCGTCCTTGGTGCAGATTCGACAACAAGGCCATTCCATCCACATGTTTGATGGAATCGTAGAAATAAGAAAGTCCTCTGACAACCAAGTCATCATGACTAGATATGAAGATGAGAAGCTGCTGAAGCTAAAGGGTTCATCTGCAAGAGTTCAGAACTATGCCTACTTCTCTCAGCATGGAGAAGGTAATTTGTCATCAAGTTTATTGTGGCATGCAAAATTTGGTCATCTGAATTATAACAGTCTTTGTTTGTTGAGAAAGAATGGTGTATTTGGTTTGCCCACCATTCCCAAAGAGAAAAGCAAATGTGATGCATGTATATTAGGGAAACACAGTAAGCTTCCATTCCATGAATCTAATTTCAGAGCAAGTAGGAAATTAGAATTAGTGCATTCTGATTTATGTGGCCCAATGCCAACTCCTTCTGCTAATGGGAATAAGTATTTTAGTACCTTTGTTGATGACTACTCAAGAATGTGTTGGATTTACTGTTTAAAGACAAAATCAGAAGCATTTCAAACATTCAAAGACTTTCATGCATTGATAGAAAAACAAGCACAATCTAAAATTGGTACACTTCGTACTGACAATGGGAAAGAATACACTTCAAATGCTTTTGAAGATTATCTTCGCCAACATGGAATTGCACATCAAACTACAGTTCCCTACAATCCTCAACAAAACGGTGTAGCAGAAAGAATGAACAGAACCATAATGAATATGGTATGCTCAATGATGTTTTTCAAGAATGTAAAACTAATGTTTTGGGGTGATGCAGTAAAATGTGCAGCCTATTTGAGAAACAGAAGTCCCTCAAATGCTCTTGATAACAAGATTCCACATGAAATGTGGTTTGGCCATCTCCCTTCAGTCAGGCATCTCAGAGTTTTTGGTTCCACTTGTTATGCCTTGATTCCAAAGGAGCAAAGAAACAAGCTTGGTGCTTGAAGCAGAAAATGCATTTTCTTGGGGTACAAAGAATACTCCAAGGCATACCGTCTGTATGATGAGGTAAACAAGAAGTTTTTTATTTCCAGAGATGTCATTTTTCTTGAGACTAATAAAAATGACCAATCCATTGAGAGACAACTTGATCATTTGGAAAAATATCCTCATCCAAAGAAATATTCTGAAAATGAATATGAAATTCCAAACCTTGAAGGGGGGATTCCTATTCTGGATCAACCTTTGGAATTTCCATATGAAGCAGCAACTCCCCCGCATGAAGAAGTTCCTGCTACTTCACCTAAACAAGAGATTCAAATGGATGATGTGATTGAGAGAATTGGAATACTCTCAATCAATGATGAAGCACCACCAGCTGATCAACCAGGACCATCACGGAAGATTCCTAAATGGGACACAAAGACACTTGAAAGTGTCCATCCGGATGAAGTTGGAAAGACGGGAACGAGAAGTTCAAAAAGACATGAAGATGGAGGAGAAGTAGATAATTCAGGTGATGACATGGATGTATCATTTGATTGTGAATTTAATTTATCTGCTAACTTTGAACCAACTTCCTTTGAAGAAGCTTCTACTCGAGTTGAGTGGAAAGAAGCTATGCAGAATGAGTATGATGCACTCATGAAGAATGGAACTTGGAAGATGGTTGACCCTCCAGATGGGACCAAACCAATTGGCTGCAAGTGGGTGTACAAGAACAAATACAGATTAGATGGCTCACTTGACAAGCACAAAGCGAGGCTTGTAGCAAAAGGCTATGCACAAAAGGAAGGAATTGACTATGAAGAAATGTTTTCTCCTACAACAAAATGGGATACCATCCGTACCTTACTCTCTTTAGCTTCTCAGAAAGGGTGGAAATTTCATCAGATGGATGTGAAGACTGCTTTCTTGAATGGAGACTTGAAAGAGAATGTCTTCATGTCTCAGCCAGAAGGATTTGTTGTGAAAGGAAAAGAACAAAAGGTATGCAAGCTTGTCAAATCCTTGTATGGCCTAAAGCAAGCACCTCATGCATGGTATGAAAAATTAACCGAGCATCTTTTGAAGTTAAATTTCGAACATTTTGATCTTGATGATGCAACACTGTTTATAAAAAAAGTTGGACGATCTGTTGTGTATCTTGTGGTGTACGTAGATGATCTTTTGATGACAGGGAACAATGAGAGCTATATAGCATCCATAAAGAAATATTTGAAAAAGATATTTGAAATGACAAATATGGGACATCTCCACTATTACTTAGGAATTGAAGTCACTCAACATCCTAAGTACATATTCCTATCTCAGAAAAAATATGTTGGAGAACTACTAAACAAATTTTGCATGACAGAATGCAACCCTATCTCTACTCCAATGGAACAGAAAATGAAGCTCACATCAAGCGAAGGAAAATAATTTGAGGATGCAACCAAGTATCGACAACTTGTAGGAAGTCTTATCTACCTTACAACAACTAGACCAGATATTTCTTATGTTGTTGGCATACTTTCAAGGTTCATGCATAAACCTTGTGAAGGACACTGGTCAGCTGCAAAAAGAGTTCTAAGATACTTGAAGGGGACTCAAGACGTTGGACTCAAGTACTCTAAAGTGGATGACTTCAAACTTATTGGGTACTGAGACTCATATTTTGATGGTGATAAGGAGACATGAGTATCAACTTCTGGATACACTATGAGTCTTGGATCAGCAGCTATCTCATGGAGATCACGCAAACAGTCAGTTCCGACAGATTCAACAACAGAAGCAGAATATGTGGCTGCAGCTGAAGCAACAGAAGAAATAGTATGGCTCAGGACGATACTTGAAGATTTGCAAGAAAAACAAGAGAACTCCACTCCATTATTGATCGACAATACTTCTTCAATCAAGCTGGATAAGAATCCCAGATTCCATGATCAAACCAAACACATCAACACAAAGTATCATTTGATTCGACATCATGTAGAGGCCAAGACAGTCCATCTTCGACATTGTTCCACAAATGATCAAGTTGTAGACATCTTCACCAAAGCACTTGGACGAGAAAAGTTTGAAAGATTCAGAAACATGCTCGGACTTACTAACACCCCTTCAGATTAAGGGGGGGATTGTTGGAATATAATCCGTTAGGATTATACGTTAGTGTAAATAATAGGAATCTGAAGAGACTCTCGGATGTGTAATCCCAAGAGTCATTGTAAATGTATAAATAAATGCTTTGGCTATGAAATAAATTGAATCGGGAGTTATTATCCAACAATAACAAATACATACCAAGTTGGTTGACAACTGACTTCAGAGGCTTCGTCCAAGGTGGCACAGTCTATACAGTCTGAAACCCTTGCTTCCCGATGTTGCAAAAAGATAACCGACTTGGATCTACGTGCTGAATTTTATACTATTTTACTTTCTTATCTGACCATGCACCTTTCCAGCTGGATGCAATCCTAGCCATAGATCCAGGACCCAAAGTCTAGAGCGGTGTGCTCTTCGCTGTCGACTTTTTGTACAATCATGCTTTACTTTCACAGTCTCTCATGCACTTCTACTCTGCGGGATTTAAACTCCACTGTTGATCTTAGGCCTTCCTACCATCTCACCATCTGGTGCAAAGAAATTTATTGGATTTCGCACTTTGCAGCCAATATTTCCTCCGAGCACTTACGACTGGTGGAACGGTTCTTCACTGTAGATATGCCTCCGTGCTGATCTCCACCATCGAAAATATCTCCCTTTTATTGCATTTCACGAACTTTGGAGCATTATCTCCCAAGTGCACCTTAGATTAGAGGAATCCATCTCCACCGTTGATCTAAGATCTTCACGATCTCAACCATTGCAAATCTCTGTGGTTTAATTCATTTCGTTGATTTGGAAAGGAGTCCTTGGATGTACGCTTTAAACTGAGGAAATGGCTTTTCGTCGTTGATTTGTGTCAATTTTCCATCATGAGCGTTGAAAATTTTTTCCCTCTTCATCACTCCTTTGACAGGGTTTCTTCCTCTCCTCCTGCACGACCAACATGAGAGGGCTTGTGTACGACTCTGGATGCTGGGCTCTCTTCCACCCGATGGACCATGGATAGTGCTAGTATCTTCATTTCTATGAACCCCTTGGCTTCTCCTTTAGATATTTTCCTTTTCCTTCAGAGCCCATTATAGCCCGCTGAGGCTTCTCACCATGAAAATTTTTGCAGGCCTCGCTTCCTCCCCTATGGGTTAGAAACCTTTCTTTATATTTAGTACATATTAGGTGCTAATAGGTTCTTCAACCAGAAAGAAGCAAAATTATGCATCTTAAGTGGGAATTTATATTGGAAAGAGCTAGGAGGGGTCCTGTTAAACTGTGTGGATTAACATGAGGCAAAGAAGCTCATGGAAGAATTCCATGAAAAAGAGTGTGGGGGGCATCACTACTAGAATACCACTATAAATAAGATCACGAGGGTAGGGTTTTATTAGCCTACTATATTTTCTGACACCCACAAGGAGGTGGCTGCCTGCCATAAGAGTCATATTTTTGAAGGAAGAAGGAAGTTGTTTCCACTGCCTTTGAAACCCATATAGGTTGAAGCCCCTTTCCAGCAATGGGGGCTAGATTTCATTGGAGAAATAAATCCATCTTCCTCAGGGAAACACAAGTGGATCCTCACTGCCACTGACTATTTCACTAAATGGATCGAATCCATCCCCACAAGACAAGCCACTGAGACAATGATTATGCACTTTCTAGAGGAGCATATCTTGTCAAGGTTTGGGGTTCCCAGGAAGATAATCACTAATAATGTTGTTGCATTGAAGTCAAGAAATATGGTCGAATTTTGTTTCAAATATCACATACAGCTGGGACATTCCACGACCTACTACCCATAGGGAAATGGGTTGGAAGAATCCTCAAATAAGATCCCAATGAGGATCATCAAAAAGCTATTGCAGGATAACAAGAAGGCCTGGCACACGAAGATGGTCCATGCTTTATGGGATGACAAAATCAGTGTGAAAAAATCCATCAGCACTTCACCATTCTAGCTGGTCTATGGTTCTAAGGTAATATTTCCTAGCTCCTTAAGTTTGCTAGTGATGATATTATTACAGGAAGAATAAACTAAAACACGTCCAACTCAGAGGAGGATGTATCAATTGATTGAACTATAGCAACAAAGGGGGCAAATTTTTTATAGAACCCAGATATTTTGGGATAAAAAGAAAGATATCTTTGACAAAAGGACAAATCTTGATGATTTCCAGTTGGGGGATGTATTTTTTATATGGGATGCACCCCATGAAGAGAAGGGAAAGCATGGAAAATTCGATCATCTATGGAAGGGCCCTTACAAAATTGCATCCTTCAGAGGGAAGAATGTCTACATATTGGAGGAGATGGAGGGTGGTCTGGTATCCAGATCTCCTGTAAATGGAAGACTTCTCAAACATTACTTTCTTTAAAGGGATTGCAACCCTCCATGTCATTGTATATACCATTTCATTTAAACATTGCATGTGTGGATGGATCTCTGGTAGATTTGAAGCCCGGGGTGAAGGCAACGAGGTCTACGAGAGAGGTCATCATTTGGGTCTCTTTTATTTTCTTTTCAAATTTGAAGTTACAAGCACCAAAATGAAATTTTGAGGCGATGAGTTTTGGTGTGAAGAAAAGTTTTACAATAAGCTGGGATCTTCCAAGCGCAATAGAGCCCAATGGATCAAGCACTTAATATATGGGGTTCTTTTCTACCTCACAGGGAGGATAACATCCCCAAGTTGGAGTCATTGTTAGCACCTGTGCTAAAGTTTTGAGGATTTTTGCACATACATCCACATTGATCCCCCCTATAACGATTGGGATCAATGGTCACAAACAATTTTGCAAAGGCAAAATGATCGATCTAAATAATTCTTGGTAATTGTGGAATGGCGTTAAACAACAGGAAGGATCAACCATTAGATCGAAAGGGGGAGGCAGATATATGGCCATCTCGAGTTCCACCAATGGAACATGCACGGAGAAATGGAACCTCCAACTCCACGGAATCGGGTAGGGGCCGCAAGCTTCAATGACTTAGATCACCCATGGATTTCAATCTATGGTCGAGGTTGATTCTACTGGTCCAACTTGTGGGCCACTATCAAATTTGGGAATCAACAGAATTCGGTATGAGGCATGATATCCAACGACCTAGATTACCCTTGGTCTCAGATATATGGTAGAGATGGATTCCATTGATACAACATGCATGGAGAAATGGAATCTTCAACTCCATGGAATCGGTTAGGAGGTACAAGTTCCGATGGCTCATACCACACTCCTAGTTTGATCTACAATTATGATGCATTCTGCTAATGCAAGGTGCATGGCAGATAGGAATGGTCAGAATCAACGAGATGTGGTGGGAGCTATGCGATTCAACGACCCAATGGAGACAGAGTTAAGATCAATGATGGAGATTCATTCTGTTGAGAAACGATGTAGGGAAAATAAAGGGATAGTATGACAAAGGATAAAGGATCGATGATGAGATCGATGGTTCTGGACAAAGGGGGAGAAAACGAACGGATTAGATGTTGTTTCCACTAAAAAAGGTGCAAGAGGAATAACAGAGAGGGATAATATAAAAAATATACATGCACGTGAATTTAGGTTATTTGTATTTTATTGTGCATTGGAAAGTGAGAGCAATACTATGCAGAAAGTGACCAGCTGGGAAATAATCCATCAAGATACTTGTCAAAGGACCAGGTAGGCCATGTTTCTCCATTACACAACGTATATAAGATGGTTGAGGTAGAAGGGTTAGTTGATCAAAACCTAGAGTACCAATAAATTCAAGAACTCTTTGAAGACAGAGATTCTAATATTTTTGACACCATACTACTGAACGAACCCGTATAATATGTAAAGAACAAATTGAAGCTACTTAGGGACCAGGGAATTGATATGCATGGTGTCTATAGGCCATTTTTCCACCTTTTATCCACTCACCAAACCATGAATTTCCCTGAGTTCATCGACTGGTGTGTGCTAGTTAATCTTCTTCCGAGAAGGTAATCATGGACACCTCAAGGTCTAAAATACTTTTCCCGGTCAGCCCCCTCATCATTAGGAACAACTTCTCCGTTCTTGTAGATTTCACTAAAAAATATAAAGAGTATAGTGAAGAGGGAATTTTCCAGTACTTTAGGGGGTCAACTCTAGAGAAAAGAGAGGCATTCTTTAGCTCCTACTTCAAGCCCAAAACCCATATGAAAAACCACCCTTTCCCCTTAGATGCAAATGAATTCAATGAAGAAACACAGTGCATCATAACCCTCTTGAGTCAGTTTTTAGTGATGGATACCGAAAAAATGTCACAAAGTCCATGATGAGTTTGTTTTTTACCCTGATAAATTTCCCAGTTGACTCAGAGGATCCCATCCAATCATTTCAAGTTTCTTGTCTCAAGGTTGATGAGTTCCTAGTTGAGAACATTCACTCTCCACTAGTGGATTTCCCTAAGACAAGAACCTTCAGATTTCATTCCTACTTGTTGAGAATGTTTCTGTCTTTCAACAAAGAGAACCTTCAACTTCCAGAAATGATTATCATAGAGGAAATAAACAATGATTACACCAAATTCATGAACTTTTTTATGATATAAGTGTATGTTTCCTTCTTCCAAAAGAAGCTACCTAGGGTGTTACCTGAGATGAAGGAAACCTTGCGATTATCCCCTGACAAAAGGATCAGAGATTGGTTCTTGTCAAAACAAGGCACATTGAATCAGTCTATATGGATTTTTCCATCAGCCTTATAGGCTTCCTGCCTTCTTGACTCTTAGGGTGTTCACATTAGAGATAATCAGACAGAGGCTCATAGTGGAGAATGAACACTTCCTAAATTTCAGGAAGTCTTCAGAGATTAAATTTCCTTGGTCCATAGGCCCATTTATCATAAAAAACAAGGCTTCTCTCCCACTGATAGAGAGTCTTCTTAGAGATATGGGGTTCCCTACTGAGGTTTCCATCAATTATGACCCACCTCACATAATCTCTATCAGGAGGTAGATGAGCAAAAACAAGACCTTTGAGCACTTTGAAGTAGTAGGTATGTCAAAATATGCAAAATGTTCATATTACCCCCAAGAGGATCAAGGAGGTGATGACATGGAGGAAGATTTGACCTCCTCAAAATAGGAAGACAAACCACCCCCACCTAACACTTGAAGCTTGGCCCCAACAACAAATAATATTACACCTTTGGACAATGTCACTGAGCAAACCAACAAGAGATATTTCTTTGATGTCATGGACATAGAGGAGGAGGGCACATGAAAGCAAGAAAAGAAATAGAAAGTAGAAGGGATGGGACAACTGGTGCAGGAAGTAGGTGGTAAAGGAAAGAAGCATGCAAAATTCAAAGGCCTAGCCTTTGAGGTTCAACAATATACATTTTCCCAAATCCTTGAAGGCTCAATTGATAAGTATAAGTCCAAATCTGAACCATTGGACAAATACAAGGGAAAGAAGGAATACACCATGGATCGGTCCCTCAAATTATATGCAAATGTAAGGAAGGTTATTGGTGAGGAAGTATCTCTTGGTTCTATCAGAGATCACAAACAAAATACCTTAAATTTGGCCATAGCCTCTAAGAACAGAGTGGCATAAAAGAGAGTAAATCTGGATGATATACTTGTGCCTGATATGAGTCATTTGCACAAAACCACTGGGGAAATTATCTACACTGAGTTATTGAAGTCAAATATCAAAATATTTAGGCTGTATTATAGCAAGAGTAAGGTGGAAAATCATCTTAGACAAGAAAAAATGGAAAACAAGGCCCACCATGCTGAGATTAAGAATATACAGACTGACTGGTTGGCTACTAAGAACCAAGATGATAAAGGGGCTGGCACAATAAGGATTTTAAATGAAAAGGAAAACACCATTCAAATTTTGAAGAAAAATCCGAAGATCCCAGCCACTCAGTTGAATCAAGATTCAGAACTGTCAGAGCTAGAAAAGGACAAAGAGATCTTGAATGACAAATTGATAGATTTCTAGGCCCAGCTACTGAAATTCACAGAGAAGGAGAAGCTATGGAAAATGGATATGAATCTAGTAGTGGAAAGTGAGAAGGCTCTCAAGGCTAAAGCATATGATCTAGAGAAGAAGTTATAGGAGAAGGAGAAGGAACTACAAGAGAAAGAGAAGGGACTTGAAAAGGGGGTTATTCCCCCTATCACCGAACTTGGTGAATTCTCCATTGTTCAAGCCCTGGAATAGGTAATCCTGAAGGAATTGGAACTAATACGGCTTAAGAACCATGAAAAAAACCTAGAGTACTTGGATTTGGAGAGACAACATGTCAGAAAGGCTTGGGAAGCAAAGTGTGCAGAACTACCGAGGAAAAATGAGAAATTATTAAAGCAGGTAACAATGAAATCAACCATCCAGGGGGTAAAGCAAATAATATGGGATGCCCTCATATCCAAAGCCACCAAGTTGAGGCCCTACCTAGATTACATTTTGGACAAAGAAAGGGTTATACAGGAAACCAAACAATTTTTACAATAGTCAAAGAGAAGCTAAATAAGAAACTGGTTGACTATGCTAAAAATGCTATAGAGTTTCTCAATGGGCTAACAGAAGAGGAGATCAGAATAGCTGGCATAAGGGACAGGATTTCTGTCATCACTTGGGCTAGGAAAGTGGTCAATCAATATCATCATTTAGAAATTGTTGAATCCAAGATTGGCATCATGGCACATGAGGTCAAAGGGTTTATCGAAATGTTTAACCCTTTGGTAAAAATGGGGCTACCATTCTTCTGGCAGGAAATGGGTGGCATGTTTTCATAGAAAGAATACCACGACTAGTTGATTCAATGCAGGCCAGACCACTCCAAACTTGCAAATATGTAGCAGTCTTTGCCAGGAAAAATAATTGTTGATAAGCTCGAAGATTAGTTCGAGATAGTGTTCACTTTCAGGGCCACGTGTGCACGACTGCCGAATTTTTCATATAGGTATCATGTGGAACTGCAGGTGCTATCGAAGGAGATGTCCACTCTAAAATTTCCTACCGTAGATTAGTGGAAATAGATAGAGAAGTTTGGGAGGTCCAAGTACATCTTGCATGCCCAAGGATGATAGACATTAGGGGGGCAGTTGGTAAAGACATAAGTTTCAATGAGGATGGGCTACTCCACCCCTGTGGTAAAGGAACAAGCCGGGCTAAGTCAGCATAAAACCATTGGAGGTGCTCTGAACCATAATTTTTGATCAAGCGAGCTTGAGTCCCATATGCCAAATTTCTATTTTAATCAAGCATGCACGTTATTCCATATTTCCTAATTTGTATTTAAATCATGGAAAATGTGCCACCTCAAAGTTGTTAGGATTTGGCTCTGCTTCGAGGTTGGTCTCAGGGGCCCATGACACTATAAATGTAACCTCTATGGAGGAGTAAAGGGTTCAACATTCATTTTGAATCATGGTGTGCTTGGTTTTGTAGTTCTGCAAACTTTCTTGGAAGTATTAATGAAAAATATTCTTTTTAGTTTCTGGGATTCATTAAGGTGTTTATGTTTCGGTTTGTCTTTCTTGTATTTCCCGTTTTCATGCATGTATACTCTGCTAATACATTTCTAGATTGTATGGAAGGAATTCGTTTAAATGCTCCTTCATTAGAAATCGTGTTTGTTATGTGTTATAATGGCTATGACAGAATTCATCCATTGCTAGATGCTCTGTTTCAATTATTATCCTTTTTTATGCTTCTGCTAAATATGTTCCAAGAAATTCATCCATATATAGGTGCCTCTTGTCTCATTGTGATTTCTCTCATTTATGTCTGTCATTACCTCAAGATGTTTTGAATGAATGTGACACCTGTTAGGATTATTAATCCTCCCTTGTCCAAATTTGTTCATATGTCTAAATTGGGAGTCATGTCTAAATCGGGAGTCCATCCAGTCTATTTATAGTCATTAACACCATTGGGTCCACTTGACCTAATTGGGGCACATGTTTCAGTTACTAAAGTGTGGGGAACACTAATTGAGGCTCACTACCACTGATTGCACTTGATTGCATCAGTTTAGGAGCCTCCTAGACCAATCCCTACAATTGAGGAAGCCACTGGGAGTGCCGAAACCAACCAAGGTCAGTTCACTTCAGTTAATGACTAGTCAAGCTAAGTTAGGAGTCAGTTACGTTCAGTTCTTGTCCTCTATATTCAGTTAGCACTAGGTTTACTTAACTGCACTCATGTGGGGCACATTTCT
Organism: Pseudotsuga menziesii; assembly: GCA_001517045.1. Lineage (NCBI taxonomy): Eukaryota > Viridiplantae > Streptophyta > Pinopsida > Pinales > Pinaceae > Pseudotsuga > Pseudotsuga menziesii. The sequence continues at coordinate 14,518 of LPNX010050931.1, forward strand.
CACCTACCACAGTCAGTTAACCTTAGTCAACACTGAATGTAACACTTGAGTTGTGTTTTAGAGCTCCGATGAACTCCGGTTATGGTTTAGACAAGGTCAGTTAACTACTAAGTCCTCCGATAGTGATTTAGACAAGGTATTAGTTACCTGCAGTCAAGTAGAGTATATCAATTCGAGTTTCCTCATGTGGATTCGAATTTCATGTGGCTATTAAATCCATTTTACTTCATTGTAATTATCATCGGATTACTTTTTGATTAATGAAAGCATTCACAGCTGCAAGCCATTTTTGCACTGTTTCATTCTTCAATTGTTGAGTAAATTGTGAGATTTACTTTGCGAGTTGTGTATTTGTCTACAGATCTATGTGCTCAAATTTACATGGTATCAGAGCCTCGGTGGACAAGACTCTTCTCCTCCTTAGATCTCCAGCCGGATCATTTTTTTGGAAAATTGCTCTTTCCAGTACTGCACCAGAAGCAAAGAATTTACTACTTAATATCCCAAGTTAGGAAATTGTTGATCAAGCTTGCTTGATCAACTATGCTGGGTGTGAAGGAAATTCCAAAAGTGCAGACTGTCGACCTTACTTTGTATGTTTGATTGTGTGACAGGTTATCAACTTTTCTTACAACATTCTCTACAAGCAACCCTTTCTTCTCACTGCATTCGCTACAACAGCTCAGTTCTTCCTACGACATTCGAAATGGCTCATCCAATAGAGCCTCTCACTCCCTTCAACTATCACCAGTGGAAGGTAGACATGGTGGTAATGCTTCACACCAAAGGGCTCTTCAGACTCATAGAAGAAACAAAGGAAGAGCTAGATTCAGATAAAGACAAAGCTAAGTACATGAACAGGCTTGATGAAGCCCATGGGCACTTGCTCTTCTCAGTCTCTAAATATCTTTAGTTCCACATCCTAGAATTGAAGACTCCCAAGTTGGTTTGGGACAAGCTTGCCTCCCTATCTGATAAGCATGATGAGATGAGGATCCATCAACTAGAAAATGATCTGATTACTCTCAATCCATCCAATTTCGAATCTCTGAATGAATTCTTCCCAAAGTTCAAGAACCTGATATATATGTTGAAGCAATGCAAAGTGGAGAAGGATGAAGTTCAGCTCATCCTTGCTATTCTCACAAAGCTCAATTCAGACTACTCAGTCTTTGTATCCACCTTCCAAACAGTAAGGATCACTACTCCAAATTGGAAGATGCCCACTCTTAATGCTTTCATCCAATCTCTTATTTCTGAGAATGATAAATTGATCCAAATGGGGATCATTCAATCTCCCAAAGATCTAGCTCTAGTTGCAAGAGGAGATAAGGTAGCGAATGAAAAAGGGAAGTAAAGAGATGAGTCCCCTATGAAGAAAGAGCAGTCAAAAGAACCTTCAGGTTCGAAGAGAAGGAAGAAGAATGGCAAAGGCAAGGTCCTCTGCTCTTACTGTGGAATGGGCCTCCATTCAGAAAGCTCTTGTATGAGAAGACAACTTGATGAAATGGCTCTTCTTTTGAAAAAGCACAACATTTCTGTACCTGCTAACGCAAGGAAGGATGACTCTAAAGAAGAAGAAGAAGAATGCCAAAGGAAAGGACATGCACTGAAGGCTTGCTGCACATCAACACCTATCTTCCTCATTGATTTTGGAGCTTCCAACCATATGGCTGCATCTAGAGAATCGTTCTCTTCTTTTCAGTCCTTTGATGGTCCTAGTATTCAGATGGGTAATAATAGTAAAGTCAAAACAAAGGGGAAGGGCTCTATCCAACTTGAACATGGAAGGTTCAAAGATGTGCTATTTGTTCCCTCCCTAGCTTCAAACCTGTTATCTGTCTATCATATGACCCATACTGGATCTCCAAAGCGAGTGATCTTTGGTCCTGACTCAGTGGAGATCACAAATATCTCTACTGGGAGCATCATAGCAAAGGGTATTGCAAATCATGCTTCAAAAGCATATGAGTTCTCACATTTCATGCCTCCTTCAGAACCAGTGCACTCTTAGCAGCCACCTGCGAGGGAAGGTAAAATAATTGCATCTACTTCTTTTACAACTTCTACTAGTATTGCAGATCCATCTATATCTGTTTATGACCTTGAGATTCAGGGTGACTCAGATCTAGATTCAGTCCCTACTTCCAAACTGGAAGCTAGGAAGATGACTGGAAACTCACCTAACACTCAGAAAGGAAAGACTCTTGCGCTATGTCATGCTATCTTACCTCCTTCAAGGAGATGCAATAGACTCCCTGTAAGATGCCATATGGCAAGGGCTCAATCTTACTACATTCAGAAGAATGGATATGATCATACACCTCTCCATTCATCAAGAGACAAAGGTTACATTCCTCCTTCCTCCCATCATCATTTTTGGAGAAGAAGGAGAAGTCTACATGCCAGGCCCCAGAATACCTGTGCACAGCACACCATGCATGCTGCTTCACTACCTCACAGAGATGAAGATTGCAGCAACATATTTTCATGTTTTTTAAACTTGAGACCTGATTATTCCTACTTAGCTAGAGGGAGGGCTTTTTTCCCATGTGGCTTTTGCCCCAACTCCTTGTATTAAGCAGTTACTTTATTTTACTTGATGTAATGGGTGACCTATGGTCTTAGTTACCAGGGCCCACTATTTTCCAAGTTAGCATTCAGGGGGGGTGTTAGGATTATTAATCCTCCCTTGTCCAAATTTGGTCATATGTCTAAATTGGGAGTCATGTCTAAATCGGGAGTCCATCCAGTCTATTTATAGTCATTAACACCATTGTGTCCACTTGACCTAATTGGGGCACATGTTTCAGTTACTAAAGTGTGGGGAACACTAATTGAGGCTCACTACCACTGATTGCACTTGATTGCATCAGTTTAGTAGCTTCCTAGACCAATCACTACAATTTAGGAAGCCACTGGGAGTGTCAAAACCAACCAAGGTCAGTTCACTTCAGTTAATGACTAGTCAAGCTAAGTTAGGAGTCACTTACATTCGGTTCTAGTCCTCTACATTCAGTTAGCACTAGGTTTACTTGACTGCACTCATGTGGGGCGCATTTCTCACCTACCACAGTCAGTTAACCTTAGTCAACAGTGAATGTAACACTTGAGTTGTGTTTTAGAGCTCCGATGAACTCTGGTTATGGTTTAGACAAGGTCAGTTAACTACTGAGTCCTTCGATAGTGATTTAGAAAAGGTCTTAGTTACCTACAGTCAAGTAGAGTCTATCAATTCGAATTTCCTCACGTGGATTCGAATTTCATGTGGCTATTAAAGCCATTTTACTTCATTGTAATTATCACCGGATTACTTTTTGATTAATGAAAGCATTCACAGCTGCAAGCCATTTTTGCACTGTTTCATTCTTCAATTGCTGAGTAAATTGTGAGATCTACTTTGCGAGTTGTGTATTTGTCTACAGATCTATGTGCTCAAATTTACAACACCCACGTTGCCTCATATTACAAAGGAAAATTACCACTCATTATTGCTGTAAAACCCTTGAATGATTCAAGATGTGACTACATTTCCCAATGGTATTTAACATTTGTCTATCTTACAATTTCCAAATTACAAACATTATATTCTTACCAGAGATCTAGCATTCTGATTGCTTGCTTAAATGCATACGTATATGTGAATGAGATTTGTGACATAGAGAGAGCCCTCTTTGTTTGTATAGGCCATAATACAGTCTAAAGATTGGTTTGAAATAGTTACCCCAGTGATCTCCTACCACAACCATAGGAAAATCATTGGGTGGTAACATCAACTAGACCTTACACTATTTGGGATGGGAAATCCATATAGATTCTATCCCGATAACTAATATTGGTTATGTAATGTGTTTGAAATGTTAAATGAAGAATGAAAAAATACGAAGAACTAACTCTAAATGACGCATGCAAAACTATTCCAATTGTATTAACTAGGGAAAATATAAGCGAGTTTCAAAACATGAAATTTAAGATACTTTCAATGTGAAATCAACAAATAAGATTATTATATGTAGCAAATGAAGATAACGTCACTTAACCAATAATTAAGAATAGTATCGGATAAATCTTTCAATTCAATGTTCACAAGACTATATCCTAATTACTAAAATATAAACAACACAACACTGTATTCTTTACTAGACAACAGTTCCAATCATGCAAAATTTGTAATATCCCTCCTTCCTCACTATATCCTTATAATCGAATATGAAATGTAAATGCATTTATGTAATAGTTTCTGCCATGGATTTCAAGGCCAAGGCCCCACTAGCGAACTTGATAACACTTTGTTGTCTTAGTCGAACTAAGTAGTTATTAACCATGGTGACGCCACATGTATCATGAAAAAAAAGGTGATGTAATGAAGTAGACCTAGGGATGAATGTGTCAGGCCATGGAAATGAAAATAACAACATAATCCACTATAGGTTAATCACTGAGAAGCTTTGAGGATCCAAAGATGACGACTAGGTGTCGTCATGGTGCCTTTGGTTACTCAAAGGAAGCAAGTCGTTAATTCTCGCTATTTGACAAGAACTCGTTGTTTATGCATATACACTCCTTTATGACCTTTGGGAATTACATGATGACATAACGTTCGTTGGAAGAGGTGAAGGGGTCATTAATAGCTCAAAAAGTCAAAGAGAGTTATTCATTGCAAAATCTTATTATAATCACTGGGAACACATGATATCATTAAGGGTTATTATTATATTTTTTATTAACAAGCCTTGTCAGGATTAAACTGATAAAGCCCCTAGAGTTGTAATGATATGGCCATATCCTTTTGTTTTGAAGGAAATGCTACCATCTAATTCTATATTAAAGCTATGCATAAATGGAATTTCCTTGAGCATAAAGACAAACATTATATATATATATGGGATTAGATGCGTTGTTGTAGGTTAAGGACACGTGTAAAAATAGTTGGGAGTTGTCTTCTTCTTGGAAAAGGTGCCAACTCAAAATCCATGGATATTATCAATTTGTTTTTTTAGTGGAAGAGGACGTCAACTCCAATTCTTGGAATCACCATTTGTTACCTTGTTGGGAAAACAAATTTTTAGATATTTATTATGTGACTACTAGTGGGAATGGGGTTCTTCCGTACTCTTTGTTTTACTTTGAGATTTATATATGGGATGGGGAAGAAGGGAGGGGTGGTTTTCCTTGATTGTATTTGTTTTATTAGATTTCAGTTAAGAGATATATTTAATTTAGTTCAGGTTTTGTTTTTTATTCAGAATGGGGAGGGCGACCTCTTCAAGGGAGAATCGACCCAAGGACCAACACTTTCTTGTATTACTTTGGGGGATCCTATTTTTTTTCTAAGTTTTGCGTCCTCTCTCATGGAGAGGTAGAGCACGCGCATTCCAATTTGATTTATATTTTATTTTATTGCATTGTTCGAGAAAAGGAGACTCCCTTTGAGATCGACCCGATTCATTAACATTGTATAATTTAATTATTGCAAAAGGGAGAATCCACAGGACTGGACCACCCATAGTGAAGTGGTAGTTGTGTATCACTGTATTTTGTTATTCACCCAAGAGTAGGGCGTATATCATCAATCCATACTTATACATGTTTCGTTGTTTGTGTTGTATTAGGGGACTGCATATTGTTTCTAGTAAAGAGTTGGGCTATCTCCACAATGGGAGAGACCCAACCACAATATTTTGTTATGATATATTTATGTTTAGAATGAGTTGGGAAACACAATTGAACAGACCAGTCCCATGTTTGATAGCTCATAAGCTTGCAGTTGTTTCTATATAATTTATGATGAATGTTCTGCATATTTTTATCTTAGGTTGGACGATCTCTTTCATAATAAAATAAACCTCTTAAAGTGTTGGGGAAGGGTGATTGCTTGTGTATTTATAGTTCAAGCGCATAGTCTTATTTTCTCTAACAGTCTGCAAGGGGCTTCCGCGCAAAAGGGAAACCTACGTGAATATGATCAATCCATGCACCTATATTTTCTCAATACAAACACGGGTTAAATAAGCAGCTTCCTTGGAGATATTCTCTCAGAATATTGATGTTACTATAGTATTCAATTAAAAGTACTCATCTATGATAACTAGAGATTCGATTGTTTTCTTGCAATTTGTTAGTTGTGGGATTGGGTACGGTCTCTGATCATAGAGACTCAACCCTCATTTCTTATTGCTATATATTTATATTTTAAGAGAGTGGGATGACCTCTCTATAAGAAATTAGAGCCCATCAAGTTATTTTTACACCTCTACTCTTGTAAAGGAGTTGGACAGCACCTTGTTGGTGTCCCTACTTATTGTAGGAATATTCTAACTCTATTATAGATCTTCGAAGATCAGTGTTTTCACATGGGTTTAAAAGTCGAGCCCCATCATGATCTGAACTGTGAACCGAGCTTTATAATTTTGTATTGGAACCCTAGTTTCAAATATTATAAAAGTAGATCTTAACCTTGGAAAACTGAGCTCTATTTTAGTTTTCCTATTTTAGAATGCTTCACTTTATGATGTTCATATAATGAAGACATTGAAGTTTTAAATCGGAAATTTCATGATCCCATGGCTTCTTGGATGGATTTTAATTTTTCAAAGGTTTCTAATGCTCCAGCTTTTGTCGTACTTCCTATTTCCAGTCATAAGTATTAGCTGCCTATAGACTCTTTATTGTATTTATCACATCTTTTGTGGGTTTTTTCAAATAGTATCATGCATGGAATTATGCTTCTCAATCAAATGGTTTCTTGGCTTCACTGGAAGTATGATTACACTTGATTGGGTTGTTTCCTCCGATTAGAAGTAGGATTAAATAGCAGAATAAGCTTGCTATACAAGCATGCAGATTCTTTTCAGTATGCTAGTTTGTAGCAGTATTTTTTCATTTCAGAGGTATGTGTTTAGAGTTTGAGAAAGTTGTAGAGATTTGGTAAATGACTCCATCACCCAATGAATAATGCACAAGGTCTACAAGTTCTTGAAGCCCCACAAGGAGGACTTCATCCCGCAGCAAGAGCCAGATGTTATAACTAGATCTTGTTCTTAGTTTATCTATTCTTTTTGTCCTAATTTTCAACTGTTGGTTTAAAATGATTTTACATTTTATGTTTATTTTAAGAACTTTTGACAATCAGTAATTTTTGTTGGACTTAATGCTTTTAATGGTTGAATTATTTCATTAATTTAGTTTTACGTTTTGTCTTTTGGGCTTATTAGTTAATATGTATATCTTTAAGCTTTCAAAAAATTATAATAAAAGTTTATTCCAAGTTTTTTTTATAATCTAACCCTCATTTTGGAGTCTTTTGTCAAATATTTTCATGAGGAGATTCCTGTAGCAGCTCTGTTTTTCCTGTTTTTGTCATTATCATTGGGAGCAGATTACGAGGTGATGGAAGCAAATTCTGGAAAATCAAAAGAGTTTTTTCATAGGTGTCCTGTATCGAGAGATATGAAGGCGTCTTTGAGACCCAAATTTTCAGAAATTCGTTAAATTTCCCCAAATCCGATTTGTTATTTTTGGGTTAATTGTCTTTAAAGATTTTGAGTTATCATGTAACTAATTGATGTAACTGTTTCAAATTTCTACCTAGAAGGTAGTTATGGAACTACTTTACCTTTGTAATGATAAAAGGAATACAAACATACAATTTTGAGGGGTGTCTGAGGGGGGATTTTTCACTCAAGGAGAGGCTTTATAGCTTTGATTTCTCAAGCTAGCATTTATAACTCTTATGTAAGTGGATGACTGTTATTGATTATATATAAACTAATAAGCCCTTTTACCTATCATGCTTTTTCATTTATGATCTGGTTGATTGCTCAATCTACAATTTCATTTCCTGTTTAAAGGTTTATTCATGTAAATGCTTGTAGCCTATGGGTGGAATTAGTATTTCATGTGTAATGTTTATGGCTTATTGGGATGTGTTTGATCCCCAATTTATCCAACTTGCATGATTCAGTTCCGTATTAGCTTGTGGATGTTTATTTCCTCCTTGATGATGAAGTTTTTAAAACAAAAACCGTAAAACCTATTTTATTTAATTTTACTTTTGAGATTGTGTTGGCTTGTTCTTCCAGTAGTCTGAGAACAATTTTTGGCACTAACACAATCCCTCCTCTGTTAAATAATAATCCCCGAACTCTTGTATGACCTTAAAGGCTTCTTCAAACATGCAGTTACATTCGGTTAGGAAAATCAAAGTATACAGGGGCATAACGAAATGCTCACAAATTTCCCTATAATAACTGTAATACTTATGTGCCCAAAACAACTTATAAGCCGTGTATATTGGGGTTCTGTCCTTCTCCTATTTTCATTTCAACGCAGGGAAAGTCTTGGTGCACAATATACAGTCAATTAGGATAGAGCTCATATAAAATTCATATTTCTTCTGAGGTACTCCTCCTAAGGCTGCACTTATACATGTAGAAAGGTTGTTCGACACTATATTTTCCTAGTTGAAGATGGTTCCTTGTGTAGAAACGAAAACGATAACCGGTATCCACCCTATCTTGAAACTTTTTCCATTTGCTCGACCAAAAATCCTATTAAGAATCAGAGAAATAAACCTGTAAGGAGCTCGGATAGTTGAGGTGTCATATTCTCCAAAAGGTCTGGTTCTGAAATTCTTTCCTAGTATCATCATTCTCTTTATAGTCTCTACCAGGTCTAGACCTTCCTCCTTTAACCAACTCTATGTTAGGTAGACTTGTGGTGAAGGTAAATGGTATTCTATAGACACATAGGAAGGGCTATATGCAGCATAGCCTTACTTTGCAGTGTTTTCTAGAATCATTGTCGTCACATCTACCCTGGGAAGAATCCAACCTATTACTTCTAAATAGGGAAACGATTCGGGCCTCGTAGCTACTTTCATCAAAGCTGACTTTTCGATGTTAGCATAGATCGTTAGTTCTTCAAATCCAACATTAGGTACATTCTGGTTTGAGATCATTCTAAATATTTCTCTCCACTTGTAATCAGGTTCAACTCGAGTGGTGGCTCTGGTGTCTTCATAGATGAACTCTACCTTGGTGATTATTTCTACCTCAGGCTCTCCTTTAGCCACCTAAGCTTTCTTCTTCTGTCTCTTTGACATGTTGTTGTGATAGCAACCAACCTGTCACAACCAAACAACATGTTTTAGGTTAACTAAGCTTTAGCAAGTGCTTATAGCAATAAACTAGAAAATATACTAATTTATTTACCTCTTCGACATGCATGCTTGTTAAAATAGGTGAAACACAGTCCTTGTGAATGAAATATTTAACAAGAAAAACCCTACAAAATGCTTCCTAAATCTGCCTAAGCTCCACTATCTCAGAGACTTAATTGACTGAAAAACCTCTTCATCTCACACAGGTACTTATCAACCTATCCTACCACTGGATCTCAACACAATCTTCAATCTCAGGACAGCTAAACCCTTCATAATAACTGTCTTCAAGAAAACCCTAATCGACTAAAAAAAACACTCTTGAGTCCCATGGGATACTGTAACTGGGAAAAAATGGCTTCTTAACCTCTGTCATACCAACAAATGATTAATAAAAGGGTTGTGCAGACGACAAGACGCCTGTCTACACCACACCCTAACCACTTGCGCAAGAAACACAAATGCGTCCATAACGCTTCAACTGCGTACAGACTCAAACCTCCCACGAACTGAAAACCCAACAACGGGCTAAAACCCCTTCTTAATGTAAAATATCCACAAGAATCACCATAGGCATGCAAAATTCTAACCTCTTACGTGGTAAACCTAACTTGCGAAAACATAACGGTTCAAAATCAACCAATAACAACCAAAAAAGCAAAGGCAGGGGTAACCTACCTGGTAGTATCGATGCAACTGTCTGGATAAGATGAAAAACTCCACGGGTACAAGAGTAGAATGAACAAGGTTTCGACAGCTACGCGCACACACTTATCTCGACTGCTTCCACATTATAAATGACAAATCTCAATGCTAACGACAAGTCACATGGCCACCTATATATACCATTACCGGCAGGAAACTATTGGCGGACATGTATTAAGCCAATTGAAAGAAAAGGTTGGATGATCACTGCAATAGCGGGTGCGAACCAGAATACACACCCAGAATTAATTACTACTCTCGGATGTCAGAACCACTAAGTTCTATCCTCGGAACCAAAATCTGATAAACCTCCACAACATCGGCCATGGACAATTCTATTATCGTGGGATTTACTTCAGGAATGGTTATCGGAGATTGACAACGTTAAGCTCTACGGAGTCGACACAGAAAATATGATGCTATTGAAACTCCTCAAAACTAGCTTCCTGCAACACTGAGAGAGATAGACACTATAACCTCGGCTTGCTCTGGTTAAACAACTTGATAGTGAAAAAAAACAAACATCGTCGGATCTCAAAAATACTAGGGTGAAGGGAAAAATATCATCGGATAAGTCCAGCACTATGGGGCCGCAACTTTGGTAGATCAAGTCCAAGAACAAAGTAGACTAACTCTGGTGCATCAACGATGGATTCCAAAAGCACTCAACAAGCTAGCTGATTCCTCTTCCGCATTGTCACAAGGCTAGTCCACTATGATTCCGATATTGGAAGAGTAGTTGACTAAGCATCCGATATGGAAAAGTGAAAAGACCAAGTTTTTCAAGAAATCTTTGAACTCGGGGAAACTATGGAAATAAAAAAATACTCCTAGGCCAAAATTAATAAAAACAAATAAAAAGGGGGGTCCTAAAATTGAAAATTTTGGGGAAATAGTTGCGGCTGCAACAATTAGCGACTACCTGGTGAACACAGATCTCTAAACAATATCCTCTTTGATCAATAGACTGCTCTGATGGTACCTCTATACTAGAGTTCTTCAAGATATCTGAATTCCCAAAAGCAAGATTTATTCACTTTAATCATTGATTCTAGTCCAAGTTGAGAAAAAAGAAAGGAACCAGGATTTCAAAGTCTGGATAACTCTTTTGAGGCCAAGAGTATGAGTTTCATTTTACCTCTGTCTTTGAGTAGTTTTCAACTTTAGACACCACATGATCGTAACATATGGTAAACATATATATTCGTTTGTTCCTCATTCCCATGCCATTTGGCACTGTTTTGTGCTTTTGGACTTTTGTCCCCTTTTTAGTCCTCCTGCTTGCCTTCTTTTTGAATTTTAATTCAATATCCTCTATCCATAGTGTCCTTTAGTATGAGAGATATATTTAAATTTCCACTCACATACGGAGAAGAACTTTGTCAATCTTGTACATACTGATATGGTTCAATACTTGCTTTGATACATATTGCTTTTCTAGGAGATTTTGACTCTTATTAGCCTTTTGGCTTTCAATTCATGGCATGAGATTATTTAAATATAATACACTGTTTACCTTGCTTCCTTTCCATGGGTCCTTGGCTGTTACCCCCTTGGACAATTTTTAATGTGAGATGAATGGAGCCTCAAAATAGTATTCTGAACCCTTTTATCCTAGGTTATTTCACAAGGATTAAGCAGGACTTCAATGTGTTCATAACCATTTAGGAAATCTGCTAAAATTGAAGAAGTTCTTTCAAATACTATATGAATCAATAGTAGGCAGTCTTGTAGTCAAATATTTTATTTAACCCAAAATTCTGATGAAATCCATGCAACCAAAAGTCGTCCTGCTTTATTAATCATAAGCAAAACAAAATTTCAATCAATCAAACTCTAAGTAATTAAAGCAAACAACTAAAACTACCCTAAGCAACAAACCAAATGTTTATTTATGTACAAGAAAACCAAATCAAACATGATCACAAAAAATAAGGCTTGAGAACTAAACCATTTACTGGTAAGTTCTCTTCCCACCCCTGTAAGTCTTGCAACTTGTAAGTTGAGGGGCCTAGCTTTGCTAAAATTTGAAAAGGTCCTACCAATAACTGCTGAAACTTGGTGTTCTTTCCCTTTTCATCGTGTAGGTGATCCCACTTAAGAACCATATCTCCTACTTTGAATTCTTTGTTCCTAGCTTTGTGCTTGTCAAACCAACGCTTCACTACTTTTTGTTGATGCTTAAACCTTTCCTTGGATTTGGGCCTAGACTCTTCTGACTTCAATAGATTATAGATTCTGATTTGTAGAATTTCATTATCGATACCCCTAGACTCTTGGGCTATTATGGAAGATGGCAATAAAATATTAGGAGGGAGGACAACTTCTTTTCCATAAATAAGAGTGTATGGTGACACACCTAAGGAATTCTTGGGTGTGACTCTGTCAACCCAGAGAGCATTAGTTAATGCTAAATGCCAGCTCCTTTGATATTCTATTACTGTTTTCTTCATAATTCTAATCATATTTTTGTTTATGGATTCCACCAAACCATTTCCTTGTGGATAATAATTTGCAGAATAATGAAACTTAATTCATCTTTCATTAGCAAATGTAGTTAATCTAATAGAAGAAAAGTAACTAGCATTATAAAAAACCAGGGAAATTGGAACCCCAAACCTGGTCATAATGTGATTCTGTAAGAAATCCATAACTACATCTTCGTTTACTGTTCATAATGGAATAGCCTTGATCCATCTTGTGAAATAATCAGTTGTTGTTAGAATATACTTTTGCTGCAAGGAGGAATTTGGGTTTATTTCTCCAATAATATCGATTCCCCATTGTTCAAATGGTTTTGATATAATTACTGGTTTTAATGGTCCTACTGCTTTAGCTTGTCTTCCAACACATCTTTGACAAGCATCACATTTTCTAACATGAGTATGAGCATCCTTAAACGATGTAGGCCAGTAATATCCAGCTCTGAGAATATTATGTGTTGTTGTGTCCCCCGAAAAGTAAACTCCAGCGGGTCCATCATGCAATTCTACTACAACTTTCTTTGCATCTTCTTGTTCTAAGCGCCTGAGAAAAACTCCTTCGTAGTTCTTTCTGAACAGTACTCCATCAATGATATGATATAAAGCTGATTTCAGACGTAATTCTCTTCTTTGCTTAGGAATCTAATGGTTCGGCAAATACCCTTATTGGAGGTAATGGACTAGGTCCCGATACTAGGAGTCTAGAGCTGTAAACAGAGGACATAAATCCACCATATGTAGTTCAGCTTCATTATCCAAGCTACTTTCTTCATTGTTTTGACCTTCAGTCATTAGTTTACACAATCCTTGTCCTTTAACTATGGATGCTGGTTTGAACTCAAGATTGTATTCTTGTAAAGTAGTCACCCAATTGCCTATTCTTTCTCTTAATTATTTTTGCACAAAAAGAGATCGTACGGCTGGGTGTGGAACTATTACTTTGATGCGATTCTTAAGTATATATGGCTTGAATTTTTTTACCGCCTTAAAAACTGCATAAGCCTATTTTTCAACTGTTGGATAATTCAATTCAGCCCCTTGCAGACTAGTGCTCATAAATGATATGGGGTACTCATCTCCCCCATATTCTTTCTGTGTAAGCACAACTGCTAATGAATCGTCAGATGCAAAAGTGTACAGAATAAAATCCTTTTCAAAATTTGGACTTTTGAGTGATGGTGCATGAGCAATAGATGTTTTTATCTTTCTGAATGCATTCTTCTCCAAATAAGTCCATTTGAACTGCACACTCTGTTTAACCATTTGTTGCAAAGGTTTGACGGTTTGAGCAAAGTCTGGTACAAACATTCGCACAAAGTTGATTGTCCCCACAAAATATTGCATACCCTTTTTACTATGGGGTAAAGGGATATGTTCTATGGCTTTAATCCTCTTCGGTTCTATGGAGATCTCTTTCTTAGAAATGACATGACCCAGTAGCTTTCCTTCTATGACTGCAAACACACATTTCTTGGGATTTAGGGAAATACCATGTTTCTGGCAACGCTCGAAAATCTGTTTCAAATGAAATGCATGCTCTTCTCTCTTTTTCGAAAATATTGTGACATCATCTAGATAAACCACAAAAATACAACCAATCAAACCATGGATATATATATCCATGGCCCTCTAGAATGTAGCTCTAGCATTAATAAGTCCAAAGGGCATCCTCCTATACGCAAAAGTTCCCCACTTGGTTCTGAAAGTGGTTTTAAGCCTATCTTCTTCAGTTACTAATACTTGATTATAACTGGAGAATCCATCCAATAAAAAAAACAGTTCAGAATTTGAAACCATCTGTAGTATTTCCTCCATGGGTGGGACCGCATAATTATCTTTATCTGATGCATGATTAAGATTTCTGAAATCTACACAAAGTCTGATTTCTTCGGGCTTTTTCCGTACTGGTACCAAATTAGAAACCCATTTTGAATGTCTGACCTTAAATATGATTTTAGCATCTAGCAACTCTTTTACCTCACTTTGAATTAAAGGTTCCAGCTTAGGATGCATCTTTCTCAAAGGCTGTTGGTAAGGCTTGATTCCACCTTTGATTGGGATAACATGTTGTATGATCTTTGTGTCATAAGTTTTTAGTTCTTCATAGGTCCAAGCAAGCACATCCTTGTACTACTTCAATAAAATGATGAACTTACTCCTTTCACCTGGAGAACAACACTTCCCCAAATTTACATATTTGGGTTCAGCTTCAGTCCCCAAATTTATCATCTCAAATTGTAAAGACGAGCTACGAGTCTTGACATTTGCTGGCTTTCTGAACTTGTTATCTAAATCAAACATTCGTTCCAAGGTCCTAACTCCTTTATGAATAAAGTTCCCAAACTTTAATTCTTATTGATGTTCTTCATCATCTATTATTGCTCCTTTGAAAGTATCATCATTCATCAAACAATCCAAAATTTGTTGATCATCATAAAAAACCCGTAAATTTTTTATCATATCTGGAACAGAAGGCCTGAAAAGTAATTCAATAGAGCATTTATTATTTGAAGGTACTAATATTGCAACTGAGGTGGCTAGTGAATTAGCTGCTGTATTCTTTAATCTAAGAATGGACACAATATTGAATCCATGAAAATTTATAAGCAAATCCCAAACTTCATTTTGGTAAGCTTTCAAATGTGGTGAAATGCAGTGTATTTTGTTCCAAATTTGCTTAACAACAATTTCAAAATCTCCATATACTTTCATATTTTTTACTTTTAGTTCTATTGTTTTTTTAAGTCCATGAACTAGTGCTTCGTATTCGGTTGTTTTATTTGTGCATTTGCATTAGAGGAAATTTGAGGTTTAAAATGGGCCTCCTAAGGAAAATAATAAAATAATAGTTAAAATAATAAAATAATAGTTAAAATAATAAAATAATAGTTATTAATTTTGGAGGAAGAATGAAAAAAACTACTTTTTTTGTTTGTAGTTTCGACATATCTCCCTTTGTTTTTACTCAAATTATGAGCAGGATAGATCATTGGATGTGGAATTTAATTCTGCATCCAATGAGTACCCACACTGCATACTTTTGATGAACCCTTCTACCCCAAAAAATGAAATACCTGAAAAAGCGTGATGATGACATCATCATCATGTTTTTCCAGGTATTTCTTATTTTTGGGGTAGCAAGGTCTATCAAAAATATACAGTGTGGGTACTCGTTGGATGCAAAATTTAATTCCGCATCCAATGAGCTCTCCCACTTGAAATTTGAGTAAAAACACAGGGAGATATGTTGAAAATACGAACAAAAAAAGTAGTTTTCTTTTATGACAAATATGTCAATTCAACCATTATGGTTGACTCATTTTATTGAAATTCTATTGGTTATTGACTTCCAAATCACAAATTTATTATTGGTGCATTTTCTTATAAGGCCCATTTTAGACCCCAAATTTCCTCTAATGAATTCTAACCTACATGAAAGAAAATGTTTATTTTTTTTATGGATCAATCAGGACACAGCCAGCCCCTGATCCTTCCATTGTTTTAGAATCATCGAAATAAATAATCCAAAAAATATTTACTTCTACTGAATTTGAACTACAAACTGCATCTGAAACTAAATCTACTATGTTACAGTCAATCTCATCAACCCATGAAAATTGAAAAAGATCGGGATGGATATCAGGTATACTGTTGGCTTCTTCAGCTTGGTAATTTCCTGGTTCCAGTTCAGTGAAATAGTTACCCAATATAGAGTTTACTGGTTCATTTTTTCCTTCTAACCGAGTGACATTATATTTCATTTGAGGCTCTCTTAACACTTTTATCTAATTTGGACTTACTTTAAAAGGCAACCACAAATGTGACCAATCCGATGTAAAATATCCTTCTAACCTTGCTGACCAGTCTCGGCTCAACACCAAACCATAAGCATCTAGTATGTTTTCTACTACAATGTCGATGTACTGACATACCCTCTCATCTACATATAAGTGAATCAGAACATCCTCCATTTCTCCTTTTACCTTTATAGCTATTCTGTCTAATTGAAGAACTTTCCAAGTGGATGTTTTAGGTTGACCATTGATTTTCTTGCAGACTGAAAGTGGCATAACATTGACTGATGCTCCTGGGTCCACTAAATAGTTATGCACATTATAGTTGAAAATTTCAAAAGTTAGGAGAAATACTGGAGTTTTATACTTAGATTTCCCTCCTAAACTTGCCTCACCAATTTCTTCCTCAAGTTGGTTGTCACTGGGAGGCTCCTCGTCTAGTGTCTCAAGTTCTTTTAAAAGCTTCTCTTTTTGCTGAGGTAAATTTCACATTTCAAACAATGAGATATTCTCTTTAGAATTTTTAATGTCTTCCACAATATCATATCCCATCTTACGTTCTTTGAGATTCTTCTTGACATTATCAATCTTAACTTCAGCAATCTTTAGAGGTGTGTTGATTTTCTTACAATCCTGACTTGAAATGACAAATTCAGGTATTTTAACAGTTGAAATTTTGTTCTTTATCTTCTTCATGTTTTCTTGAAGTTGCTTAACCTTAGGAAGTATTGAACTATCTTCTTTTAACATATTTTGACTTCTTGTTGTTACATTAGTTTCTGGTGTTTCTCCTTGTATAAAAAAATATTCATCTTCCGTATCAAACATAGAAACACAGTCCCATAAAACTAAGGTATCTTCCTCTTGTTTTTCCATAGGTTCATGATATTTTTCTTCCTCCTTAAGATTTTCTGTCAATTTGGAGTCCAATAATTGATTCATTACTAATGTCATAGAATTAATCCATTGTGGGAAATTCTTCTTAGAATGAGGCTGCTGATGAAAGGTACAAAAATTATCCATGCCTACATCGGTTAAATTCATTGCTAAAGGACTGTGTGGAGGAGGTTTAGGTTGACTGTTGTCTTCCCTTTTTTATAATAAGGATTATATGGTTTATGAGCCTCTTTTTCCTTTTCTAAATCTATCACTATGTTGGATAATTTCTACATCATCTTCACTATGCCTTCAAAATCCTGTGATTGCTCATCCTTAGGCTTAGTCAGCAATAAAGGTTTCTTGTTTTCAAAAGTCTTCTCTTTTGACTGTACATGGTAATTTTCTATACTCTCCATTTCTGCCTCTACCTTCTCAACTTCTTCATAGTTTTCTGCTAATGTAGGTCTAACTAATCTCTTGGAAAACATGGCTAGATCAAGTCCGAGAGCTGAGGTATAGTATTCAATTAGGGCATTTTCAGATGGTTTGTTAGCTGCAATGAAATTTTTTAGGTAAGAAGCAAACCTTTGAGTGAAATTATGCACTCTTTCCATCCTTTCTTTATTTATAGCACTAATCCTTTCATAAAGGTGCATGAGTTTTTTGGACCGCGTACTTGCTTCTAAAAATTCTCTCAAAAGTATTCCAATCTGTAATTGAATTTGCAAGTAGGGAAAAATACCAAGAGGTTGCTTTTCCTTTTAGGGTGTGGGGAAACAATCTACAGACCACATCTTCATGCTCTCCAGCTCGTAGTCCTTCTACATCCAAGTAAAAACTCTGCAAATGATCATCTACCAGAATTCCTTCACTTGGTTCAAACTTGGGTAACATCTTGTCAAAATCCTGAGGCAAATCATGCAAGGGAGGTGTCAAATTTAAAGGCAACCTAGCCCTCCAAGAAAGTTGTGGAGGTGGTTGGTTTGCATTTACATTAGCCATGATTCTGAGTGGATTCTGTGGTTGGGACTGAATAGGGGTCTAGAAAGGTGAACAGTAAGGGGAATCGAGATCCAATTGATCTAAAGGTTGGTGAACTTCTTGTAAGGCTGCTTCTACCAATTCTTCAAAATATTCTACCAATACCGAGTCTTCCAATTGAGGGCGCTCTTTCTTCTGATACTCTCTTCTAGGAAGGATAGAGATAATAGGTAATCCTCCAATATTTTTCACATATGCCCTGGTAATTCTCCTTAAATCATCAACCACTTCATTATCGACGGGATACAGATACCCCTTTTCTTGATCTTCAGGAGTGGGTTTTTGAAGCAAACTATTTTCAGAACTGTCACCGGTGGAGTAATTTCTAGGAAGAGGGCTTCCTCAACCAGCCATCCATGGGTGACCCTCCTTATAGCGCCAAAAACTATTGAGGCCTAGAAAATCGCAGGTAACAATAGTAGGGATTCTCCCCAATAAATGTTTCCAATTAGCTCATTATTGTTTGGTATGGGGAATCCATCCGGTTTATGGTCCGACTACCATAGGTCAAGTAACAATTAAAGTGTTTTACCAGTTACGGCCCGGTCCACCGTGTATATTTTTATTTTTTTAATGTTTAATTATGATGTGCAAGTGCCTAACTAAATGCAAACAATAGAGATAACGAGGAGGGTCATACTGTGATGCGTAGGTTCTTACCTCTCGTCTTACCTCTCTTGCTTCTAAGTCACAAACAACATGAAACTCACAAAGACTCACTAACCTATCCCTAGGGAGCAAAACTATCATTAATGGTGAATAATGTACTGTATTGCATGCATAAAGAAAATCACAGATAGATGTTAACGTTTCTGAACACATGACTATCAATAGAAATATAAACAACAAGATAGCTTATTGTTAATTAAAACATTCATTACTCAATGTGGAAATTTCACAAAAATAAACTAGAGCACATTCATAACATGAAAGAATTCGATAAGTTAGAACGATCTGATAGTTTATAGAAACAAGCTGAAAAAGAATTAGTTCATATCCAACTAGCCCATAACAAACATTTGAAAATCCACAGAACTTCCTCTAGCAGAAACATATGACTCTTTATTGTAAAATGAAATAGTTCTTCTTACAATACTTTCTCAAGATAGTCTGGAAAAAGGGTCTCTTCTATCTAAAACTCTCTTATACTTATACAAAAGAAAAACTCTGGGACTACCCCACATTGTCTTTTGAGCTTCCCCAACCTTTGTTTTCTGAAATTTTGTCCTGTAGATTTTGCACAAAATTTATACAATATATTACATTTTAAATCAATATTCCCAAAATTTTTATGAAGAAGGCCCAGTTTGCTTGTTGGTGAATGTTTTCCTTGCATTAGCATTTGCTGCTATGCTTTCAAACCCAGAAGGATCAAGGAATCGAATGCTGATTTCGTATTTGGCAGCTTGAGTCTTCACCTTCTCTATCCTAGAAAGAATCAAGCACACTGGTCCTCTAATAGGTGTATGCTCATAGCTGCATGTGCTACTGCATTTTTCAATATCCATTCATCCAAGTCTTTGACTTGATGGATTTCTTGTTCATCTTCCTTGTACTTGTCCTGTAAATGATTTAGAAATAGCTCATGTTCATGTAGCACAACCAATATTTTCTCAGTAGAAACCTGACACCGATTGTATGTGAAGAGTACTCTCTTGCAAAATTTGGCACAAGCATTCTTTGTCTTCTTTATTGTCTTTTTAAATTCCTCTGCAACATTACTAGCAAATTTCATTAACTCATATTCTTGCTGTAATGTCTACTGATATTTCACGACTATTTCTGTAGGAGATTCTTTATTGGTTTCTATCCAAACCATTCTTACCTTTAGACTTTCTAATATATCCTAAGTCCTATCTAGGAAATATGAAGTGGTATTTATAATATCCTCCAGCCTGGTTTCTATCTGTAAAACTTTGCATCTTTCATCTTTTATTTGTATTCGTATTTGATGAATCCTTTGCCTAAGAGTTAGAACATGCTCCTTTAGGGGCCGCATGTTAGCTTTTTGCTCCATAGCACCCTTTAGTGATGTGGTCAATGAATTTTTCTGTTCCTCTAAGGCTGCTATATGCATCTGATATTGTTTTTCCTTTTCTTCTGCAGTAGCCTTTTCTATTTCTAGCTCAGTAACCTTGCTCTCCAACTTGTTCTTTTCTTCATTTAAATTTCCACATGACAGCTGAAGATTATCCTTTTTAGCATGTAAACTCTGATGCTCTAGCTGTAGCTTTTGTAACTCCACCAAGGTAACTTGGAAACTCTCCTTTGTAGTTTCTACAGATATTTCCAAAGCATCCTTATCTGCTTGCAGAGTCTAGCATTCTACCCTTGAAACCTTGAATTCTCTGGTCATGTCCTCATATTTTCGGTTTAGCTTCTGGCTTTCATCCCTTTCATTCTCTAAGGTTTCTTTCAGTTGGGATACACTCTTTTGGGACTGTTCCACATCCATCATGAGCCTGTCCACATTGTCTTCAGTTGCTAAGGTTAAAGCTACCCCAACTCTTGCTATCAACTGTGGATCTTTATGCGTACCATGTACTAATGTCTTGTCTATCACCATCTTACCTGGCTGTCCCCCAGTATCTACTTTTTTCTCGGTCCTCTTGACAATCCTTTTCTTCCCTTTGTCATAGAATATGGTGTTGAAATTAGGTACTTCCTCTCTGGAGGTAGGCATGAAAGGAATCAAATCAAAATCAGAAATTGAAACATCTCCTAATATACTGCTAGAAGAGACAGCAGGCTCCAAGGGATCAAGATCAGATCTTCCTTGTTCTTGATTTGCAGGATCTTGAACTTCTTGTACATCGACTTGCTCTGTGAGCTTCTTCTCATTTTGGGATTTTGTTAGCCTGAAGCCCTCACTTTCTTCTCGTTTCTTCTTTATTTCAGCTTCTTCTTTTCTTTTTCTTTCTTCTTCTTCTTTCCTAGCTGCTTCTTCAGCAGCTCATTTCTTTTCTTCCTCTTCAATTCTTAACCAATTTTTTGCCTCCTGTACCAATATGCTAGCATATTCTTCTCTTTTCTTGGCCTCTTCTTATTCTAGCTTCTTAGCTTTTTCTGAAGTCTTACCTTTTCCACCCATAGTTGTTATCTTTTTTTTGAATCTTTTCTTGAGGGTTGGTATTTTCTTTTCATTGTGGAATGTCTCCTGGTCTTTGTCCTAGAAGTCAGTGTACTCAAAATGGATTCATGCTTCTTTGCAGTAGTCAACTACTTTTTTATGGGATTCATTTCTATGAAAATTCATTTCTCCAAAGTGAAAATATTCTAGCTCTTTCACAAATTCTGATGCCTGTTTTACCCTTGAAAACTTATAGATTCCAAGTAAGAGAGGTACTACAGGGTACGTTGCCTTCTTATGCTCAAACAAAAAATTTCCTACTCCATTTATATACAACTGTCTAACTGCCTTCTTGTGGAGTACATAATCTGTAGCGTATTTTGGTGTTAGAATAATCAACCCATAGTTAGCTACCTTAGACATTAATTAATCCAATTTTTGTCTTATTTGACTTGTTTCCATATTCCACCTTATGCAAGTTGTCCTCCACATCTCCAAAGTGGTAAAACTTGCTAAAATTGAGTCATGGAGTGCTTAGGAAACCACTTGGAATCAAATCTGCTTTATTCCTGGCCTTCCTAGTGCATGTCTTCTTTTTCTGCTTTATTGCCTGCTTTTGCTGAGT
This sequence comes from Pseudotsuga menziesii, assembly GCA_001517045.1. NCBI lineage: Eukaryota > Viridiplantae > Streptophyta > Pinopsida > Pinales > Pinaceae > Pseudotsuga > Pseudotsuga menziesii. Next base: position 36,275 of record LPNX010050931.1, read on the forward strand.
TTTAAGGCAATTGGGAAACTTTGACTAGGTGAAGTTAACTTGTTTTTTGTCCTCGTCATCCTCCACTCTTTTCTCTTAATAAAAGCATGTATGATTTTTCCTTCCATCATCTATTAGCTTGCCTAATTGATATTTTCAATTCGTGAGCTCCTAGACAGATTTGGAAACTGCTTTATGCACCTATGGGGTATTTGCTTAGATTTAATAAGCCTACTTTTGAAAAAATTAGAATGGAATCCTTATGCATTCAAATCTCTCATCTAATTATTTATTGTGGAATCCTATGAATTCATAGGGTTGGCTATTTTACACTTATTCAATACAGATTAGTGTTCTTCTCCATATTCAGTCTCCTTTGTGTGTAATTTGCATGTGTAATTGGCAATTTTTGTGAGTGTAATTGTTCTAACACCTGGGTTCAATTTCCACATGGTATTAGAGCCTTTGTAGATCGATTTATCTCCTTCCAATTTGTTATTGCAGGTTCAACATCATTGACTGGGAGCATTCTGCTGACTGAAGGGTCAATATCTGAGCTATGGATCATCTCAGAAGATCATCTTGACTCCATTTAACTTCTTTGAATGGAAATAAGATATGGAGATACTGTTGAGAGTGAAAGGCCTCTACAGAGTGACTATGGCAACAAAATTAGAGCCCAATGCAGCTGCATAGAAAATTAAATGGCACAACAAGAGGGATGAGGCCTATGGTCTCTTGTGTCTGAGCATATCCAGAGACCTCCTTTTCCATCTTGATGGATTAACATCACCAAATGAAGTATGGGAGAAGCTTGTTGAGATTTTTGGTAAGACATATGAGATGAGGGGACATCAAATTGAAAATGAATTGATCTCCCTGAGTCCCAATAGCGTTGAATCCCTGCAACTCAATTTTTCCAAGTTCAAAGCCCTTGTTTTGTAGCTAAAACAGTGTGGGATTGAAAAGAAGGATGAGAAACTAGTTTTGGCCATACTCTTGAAGCTTGGCCTTGACTATTTAGTGTTTGTCTCAACCTCCCATGCCACAAAGTTGACAGCTTGAGCCTGGAAAATGCCTATCCTTGTAGATTTCATGGAATCTCTCACATAAGAACAAGATAAATTGGTGATGATGGGCACCATCAAACCTTCCAAAGACCAAGCTCTGGTTGCTGGAGATTTGAGGCTAGATTCAAAAGGCAAGAAGAAAGCTAAAAATCCACCTGAGCAAAAGAGAGACAAGAACAAGTCTCTAGAGGAGCCCCAAGGTTCCAAGAAGAACCCCTAGAAGAAGAAGAACAAAGGAGAAATGAGCAAGTGCGCATACTGCAGTAAGGGAAATCATCTTGGAAGCTCCTGCATGAAGAAGCAAATTGACATGCTGACCCAATTCCTAGAGAAGAATGGCATCTCCCTTCCTGATAGATCAAAGAAGAGGGAAGGAGGATCAAATTCAGAAGACAGAGAGAGAGTTCATGCATTGGTTGCTGGCACAACAAGCTCACCTAGTTTCATAACTAATTCTAGAGCTTCAAGACATATGGTTTCGACCAAGGAGGCATTCACCTCACTTGACATGTCGAAAGGTCCACTAATAGTACCGGGAGATGACTCTCTCACTGAAAGTTTGGGTAAAGGGAGGATTGATCTTGACCATGGTAAGTTCAGCAATGTATTGTATGTTCCAGGTCTTGCCTCTAACCTCTTATCAGTGTATCAGATGACCCACACGGAGTCTCCAAAGAAGGTCATATTCTCCCCTGATGAAGTTGAGATCACAGAGATCTCAAGTGGTAAAGTCATTGCAAAAGGAGTTGCAAATCACACTTCAAAGGTATACATGTTCTCACACTTCCTACCTTACTCAAACCCCTCTGCTCTTCTGATTCATGCTAATGAGGCAAGCAAGCCTTGGCATGAAATATTTGGCCATCTTAACTATAAGTATCTTTCTGATCTTAGTGAAAAAGAAATGGTCATAGGGTTACCAAAGATTAAGTTTTCCAAAGGAGTCTATCAAGGTTGCATCTTAGGAAAACACCCAGAGCATAAATTTGAGAAAGCTAGTCATGAGAGAACCTCTGCACTTCTTGAGTTGATCCTTAGTGATGTTGCTGGCCCATTTCCTCATATGTCAATGAGTCAGGTCAAATATGCATTGACATTCATAGATGACTTTTCCAGGTACTGCTGGGTTTAGTTCCTGAAACACAAGTCTGAAGTTTTTGGCCTCTTCAAAGTCTTTAAGGATTTGGTTGAAAACCAGTCTGGGAGGAAAATTAAGGTCCTCAGATCTGAGAATGGTGGTGAGTATGTCAAGTACGAGTTCATTCAATATTGTTCAGATGCAGATATTCAGATGCAACATTCTATCCCTTACACACCACAACAAAATGGTGTTGCTGAGAGGAAGAATAAATCACTGAAAGAGATGACAACCTGCATGATGGAGGCTAAGACTTTGCCACCAAAGTTTTGGGCCAAAGCTATAAAATGTGCAGCCTATATCCAGAATAGGGTTCCTCATAAAAAACTTGATGGTATGAATCCTTTCGAAGCATGGAGTGGGAAAAACCAGATGTGACCCATTTCAAGAGTTTTGGCTCAAGGGCTTGGGCTAGAATTCCAACAGAAAAGAGGAAGGCTTTGCAGCCCCAAATCCAAGAGTGTCTATTTGTTGGGTACTCTGAATATTCAAAAGGGTACAAGCTAATCAATTTCAGCACAAACAAATCCTTCATTGAGAGGTGTGTTTAGTTCCAAGAAGAGCCTTTAGCAGCAGTGGAAGTTGGAGAATCCTCTTCACCACCAAAACCATTGAATGTAAGTGAAGAGTTAGTTGAAATTGCTGATTCTGATATGTCTGATAATGATGATTTAATTTCAGATCCTAACAGTCTTACAAGACCAAAATGGGCAGCAAAGACCATTCATGCAGCTAGAGAACTAGTTGGAAATCCTAATGATCCTAGGAGGACTAGATCTCAGTTTGAGAGTGCTCTGTGCATGAAAGACCCCTTGTTTGCAGAGAAATGATATATGATGGTTGAATCAGACCCACAGACATATGAATATGCATCACATGATGCAAGATGGAAAACATCCATGAAAGAAGAGTTCAGCTCACTCCAGAAGAACAACACTTGGGAGCTGGTTGATCTCTCCCTAAGGAGGAAGCTAGTTGAGTGTAAGTGGGTTTACAAAACCAAATTTTCTGCTGATGGTTCACCTTTGAAATATAAGGCAATATTGGTAGCCAAGGGCTACTCACAGGTACATGGCATAGACTACAATGAGACCTTTGCACCAGTGGCAAAGATGGACTCCATCAGGCTAGCCGTAGCCATTGCAGCTTCGAAGCAGTGGGAGGTACATCACATGGATGTGAAGTGTGCTTTCCTGAATGGAGATCTTACTGAAGATATTTACATGCAACAGTCTCAAGGATTTGCAACTAATCCATCTCTTGTGTGTAGGCTAAATAAATCATTGTATGGGCTTACGCAAGCCCCCAGGGCTTGGTACGCCAAGATTGATAGCTTTCTGCTATCATTGAATTTTGTTCGATGCAAGTCAGATCCTAATGTCTATTTGAAGCTGATTCATGGTTCATTAATGATTATTGTCTTGTATGTTGATGACCTTCTCATTACAGGAAGCTCAAAGGATGAAATTGCCTCCTTGAAGGATGAAATGAACCATGCATTTTCAATGACAGACTTGGGTTTGTTGAGATAGTTCTTGGGTCTTGAGATTGCTAAAACCAAAAATGGAATAAAAGTACATCAGTCCAAGTATGCCTTGGATTTGCTGAACAAATTCAACATGAAGGATTGCAAGCCAAGCAAGACTCCCTTCCTTTTAGGAGTTAAGCTTGAAGAAGCAGATTCTTCACCTATGGTAAACAATACACTATATAGGCAACTAATTGGGTGTTTGTTGTACCTTACACATACTCGATCTGATATTTTTTATGTATTAAGTGTGGCTTCAAGATACATGGATCAGACTCATGAGATCCATTGGAGAGCAGCCAAAAGGATCCTTAACTTTGTTCAAGGAATAAGGACTCATGGGATCTTCTACAAAGCTAAATCTGATCTTGATTTGATTGGGTTTACTGATAGTGATTGGGAAGGTGACAACACAGATCGAAAGTCAACATCAGGATATGTGTTCATGCTTGCTGAAGGACCAATCAACTGGTCAAGCAAGAAACAGAGTGCCATTGCACTCTCATCTACAGAAGCAGAGTACAGAGGAGTTGTAAATGCAACAACTCAATGTTTATGGTTGCAGGGGTTACTTGGTGAGTGTGGCTTCAAATCAGAATACTCAACTACTATCTATTATGATAATCAGAGTACCATTCGAATCTGCAATGATCCAGTTCAGAGACAGAGAACCAAACACATTGAGATCCATATGCACTACATCAGATACCTTATGCATAATGGCACCATTCACCTACTCTTATGTTTATCTTCAGAACAAGTAGTAGATATCTTCACCAAAGTTTTTTTTGAGAAGACATTCAACAATCTTAAATCACTACTGGGGATCGATGATCATGCTGTGAAGCATGATTGATGACAAGATTTTCAAATTTCGTTTACTGTCCATGTTTAAGGGAGGATTTTTCCCACTGGGTTTTTGCCTCTTTCCTTGGTTAAATGGACATGCAGTATGTAAAGGGTGACTAATCCTTGTTGCTAGGCCCTATAATTTTCTGATATTTTACTCATAAGTCATGCTTAAGGGGGGGTGTTAGAATAATCAACCCATAGTTAGCTACCTTAGACATTAATTAATCCAATTTTTGTCTTATTTGCCTAGTTTCCATATTCCACCTTATGCAAGCTGTCCTCCACATCTCCAAAGTGGTCAAACTTGCTAAAATTGAGTCATGGAGTGCTTGGGAAACCACTTGGAATCAAATTTTCTTTATTCTTGGCCTTCCTAGCACATGTCTGCTTTTTTTGCTTTATTGCCTGCTTTTGCTGAGTTTTAAGGCAATTGGGAAAGTTTGACTAGGTGAAGTTAACTTGTTTTTTGTCCTCATCATCCTCCACTATTTTCTCCTAAGAAAAGCATGTATGAGTTTTCCTTCCATCATATATTAGCTTTCCTACTTTATTTTTCCAATTCGTGAGCTCCTAGACAGATTTGGAAACTGCTTTATGCACCTATGGGGGATTTGCTTAGATTTAGTAAGCCTGCTTTTGACCAAATTCAAATGGAATCCTTATGCATTCGAATCTCTCATGTAATTATTTATTGTGGCAGCCTATGAATTCACAAGTTTGGCTATTGTACACTTATTCAATAAAGATTAGTGCTCTGCTCCATATTCAGTCTCCTTTGTGTGTAATTTGCATTTGTAATTGGCAATTTTTGTGAGTGTAATTGTTCTAACACATGGGTTCAATTTCCACATTTGGGAGCAGAGAAGGAACTCTAGAGCCACCATGCATCCTTACATACAATCCTTCCTCTGTTAAATAATAATCCCCGAACTCTTGTATGACCTTAAAGGATTTTTCGGACATGAAATTACATTCAGTTAGGAAAATCAAAGTATACAGGGGCATAACGAAATGCTCACAAATTTCCCTATAATAAATGTAATACTTATGTGCCCAAAACAACTTATAAGCTGTGTATACTGGGGTTCTGTCCTTCTCCCAGTTGGATTTAAAAGCAGGGAAAGTCTGGGTGCACAATATGCAGTCAATTAGGATAGATCTCATATGAAATTCAGATTTATTCTGAGATACTCCTCCTAAGGCTGCACTTATACATGCACAAAGGATGTTTGACACTATATTTTCCTAGTTGAAGATGGTTCCTTGTGTAGCAGCGAAAAAGATAACCGGTATCCATCCTATCTTGAAGCTTTTTCCATTTGCTCGACCAAAAATCCTATTAAGCATCAGAGCAATAAATCTACAAGGAGATCAGAGAGTTGAGATGTCATATTCTCCAGAAGGTTTGGTTTTGAAATTATTTCCTGGTATCATCATTCTCTTTATAGTCTCTACCAGGTCCACACCTGTCTCCTTTAACCAACTCTCTATTAGGTAGACTTGTGGTGAAGGTAAATGGTATGCCATAGACACATAGGAAGGGCTATATGCAGCAAAGCCTTGCTTTGCAGTATTTTCTAGAATCATTGTCGTCATAGCTACCCTAGGCAGAATCCAAGCTATTACTTCTAAACAGGGAACAATTCATGCCTCGTAGCTACTTTCATCAAAGCTGACTTTTCGATGTTAGCATAGATCGTCAGTTCTTCAAACCCAGCATTAGGTACATTCTGGTTTGAGATCATTCTAAATATTTCTCCCCACTTGTAATCAGGTTCACCTCTAGTGTCTTCATATATGAACTCTACCTTGGTGATTATTTCTACCTCAGGCTCTCCATCAGCCACCTGAGCTTTCTTCTTCTGTCTCTTTGACATGTTGTTGTTATAGCAATCAACCTGTCACACCTAAACAACATGTTTTAGGTTAACTGATCTTTAGCAAGTGCTTATAGCAATACACCAGAAAATATACTAATTTATTTACGTCTTCGACATGCATGCTTGTTAAAATAGGTTAAACATAGTCCTTGTGAATGAAAGATTTAACAAAAAAAACCCTACAAACTGCTTCCTAAATCTGCCTAAGCTCCACTATCTCAAAAACTTAATCGACCGAAAAACCTCTTCGTCTCACATAAGTACTTATCAACCTATCCTACCACTGGATCTCAACACAATCTTCAATCTCAAAACAACTAAACCCTGTGTAATAACTGTCTTGAAGAAAAACCCTAATCGACTAAAAAAAACCCTCCCGAGTCCCACAGGATACTGTAACTGGGGAAAAAATGGCTTCTTAATCTCTAGCATACCAATAAATGATCAATAAAAGGGTGGTACAGATGGAAAAATAACCGTTTGCACCACACCCTAACCACTCATGCAAGAAACACAAACGTTTCCATACTGCTGCAAATGCATAAAGACTCAAACCTTCCATGAACTGAAAACCCAACAATGGGCTAAAACCCCTTCTTAATGTAAAATATCCACAAGACGCACCGTAGGCATGCAAAATTCTAACCCCTTATGCAGTAAACTTGACCTACGAAAACCTAATAGTTCAAAATAAGCCAATAACAACCAAAAAAACAAAGCCATGGGCAACCTACCTGGCAGTATTGATGCAACTCACTGGATGAGATGAAAAAATCCACAAGTGCAAGAGCAGAACGAATGAGGTTTCGAAAGCTGCGCGCGCACACTTCTCCCGACTTCTTCCACAGTGTAAACGAAAAATCTCAATGCTAACGACAATTCACATGGCCACCTATATATATACCATTACTGGTAGGAAACTATCAGCAGACATGTATTAAACCAATCAAAAGAAAAGGTTGGATGATCACCGCAATAGTGGGCGCGAACCAAACTACACACCCGGAATTACTTACTACTCTCGGATGTTGGAACCACTAAGTTCTATCCTCGTAATGAAAATATGATAAACCTCAGTAGCATTAAGCTCTACAGAGTCGACATAGAAAATATGATGCTATCGAAACTCCTCAGAACTAGCTTCTTGCAACGCCGGGAGAGATAGACACTATAACCCCAGTTTGCTCTAGTTAAACAACCCGATAGCAAAAAAAAACAAACATCGTCGGATCTCGAAAATACTAGGGCGGAGGGAAAAAGATCGTTGGATAAGTCCAGCACTATGGGCTGCAACTTCGGCAGATCAAGTCCGAGAACAAAGCAGACTAACTCTGATGCATCGAGGACAGATTCCAAAAGCACTCAACAAGCTAGCTGATTCCTCTTCCGCAATGTCGGAAGGCTAGTCCACTATGATTATGATATCAGAAGAGTATTTGAATAAGCATCCGATATGGAAAAGTGAAAAAGACCAAGTTTTTCAAGAAATATTTGAACTCAGGGAAACTATGGAAATAACAAAATACTCCTAGGCCAAAATTAATAAAAACAAATAAAAATGGGGGTCCTAAAATTGAAAATTTTGGGGAAATAGTTGCGGCTGCAACAAGATCAAATGCAAGAGCCTAAACTAAATGCAAGTGAACAGTGAGTAAGAGCCTCACTAGATATGCGTAGGTTCTTACATCCTGTATTACCGCTCTTGCTTCACAATCACTTCTATGAAAGAAAAAGAAACATATAATCTATTCTAATTTACTCTAACTAACCTATCCGCAGGGCAGCAAATATTTATTAATTGAGTAATGTTCTATAAAATGGCTAGTGGAATCCTACAAGTAGTTGTTCACATTCTAGGAACATAATTACAACAATAAAATATAAATAAAGGTAGCTCTATTTTATTAACACATTCATCACTCATTCATTTGCACAAGATTTCTAACAGAAAACTAACATCATTCATAAACTGTAGAAATAATTCAACAGGTTGGAACGATCTCACATTTATGTAGCAAGCTCAAACATAAATAGTTCGACATTCAACAATCCACATAATCCATTTGGAAACTCGTTTAGTCCTTCCTCCAGGCAAAATTTGGTTCTCTTTATTCATAAACGAAGTATTTCTCATACAAATAGCTCGAGCATATGTGCACTAGAAAAATTCCTCTCTAATATCTATCCTACCCCTATTTATCCATTTATAATTGACTCTTGGGTTGCTTCTTCCTTTTGGTTTTCCCTAACCCTTCGATGTACAAAATTTGTCTTCTAGTGCACTTACACTTGGAAATGGAAAATAACAAATAATTTACATAAAGTTGCCACATGGAGATAAAACAAATTTTTATGTGGGCCCAACTGGTTTCTTAATAAAAAAACCCTATGCATGAGCTTCCTCCCTAATGACTCGATAGTTTACTGGGTCCAACAAATGTGCAACCACTTCATGTTTGGATAGTTGGGATTCTATCTCTTTCACTTTTGGTGAGGTCTGAATAACCAACTCCTAAAATAGATGTTCATGAGCTGAAGCTTACATAACCCAAACTCTGATTGCTTCCTCGCTAATGCTTTCAATATTTTGAATGCTTTCCTAATCTGTCTACATCTTGTCCTAGAGGTTCTTTAAATGTTGATATTTTTTTGGGAAATACTGGACTTGAGTTGCTGCTGAAGCTTGTCATTTATTGTGAGTTGAGAACATTTTCTTGTAGAACTCATTACAGTATTCTATAGTTTTATCAATTGTTGTGCTCAATCTGGTTGTTACTTTGCTACTAAAATTCAGAAGTGCCAATTCCATCTTCAATCCTCCTGTAGTATTTTCAGGCATGTTATCTGGAAAGGCTGAATTAGCTCTGATCCAAGTCACCTAACTTTGCACAAGTTCTGCAACTTCTGATAACCCTTTTATGAACTCTGATGAGTCATGTGCTATTTACTTTAGTCTAGCATCTATATGTTTAATGTTATACATTTCCTCTATCAACTTTAATTTAACTTGATTTATTTTTATTTGCAACAAACACGATTTATTAAAGAATGGAGTTACATCAAGCTATTTTTCATTTGCCACCTTGACCTGCTTCTCTAGAAGGCTATTCTAAGTTTCTAGTTCTTCTACTCTCTTGTCAATTGTGGCCTTTTGCTTTTCCAACTATGAAACCTTCATTTCAATATCTCTCTTTTCTCCTTTAGTGATTTCAATTGACAATGTTAGTGCATCCTTGTCCGATTCCAACAATTTATATGCTTCCTTGAGTTTCTCAAACTCTGAGAGAATATCATGTGTTTCCTTTTTAAATCTAGTCCCTCTCCTCTTTCTTTTCTCAGAGTTTCCTTCATCTGGGACATTTTATTTATACTGCCCAACATCCTCTACCAACTTTCTGAAATTATCTACATTAGATTGAGCTAATGCTACTCTTCCATCGCAAGGAGTTTAGGGTCTTCATTTGTCCCTTGCATGACTGTCTTTTCTGTTACCACAATTTATATAGGATGATCACATGTTTTCAATCTTTTTTCTGACATTCTCACAATTCTCTTCTTGCTTTGGTAAAAGAAAATTGTATCTAAGTTAGCCACAACATGTGCATGAGATGGGATGAAAGGGACCAATTCAAGCTCTATCGAGGAAACTTAGATTTATATCATTGTGCTACTCGATGGGACAAAATAATCCAATGGACTATCATTGGCTTGGTTTTTCTCTTGATTCTCTCTATTGTGATATTCATGTTCCTTCTTTTTAAGCTCTTCAACTGCCTTTTCTTCCTCTTCTCTTGCTCGGTCAGCCTCCTTTTACATCCTTTCATCCTCCTCCCTATTCCTTTGTTATTATTCTTCTTTTTGCTTATGTGCTTCCTCAACTAATCATTTCTCTGCTTCCTGTAATAACCTTCTGGCCTCCTCTTCCCCTTTCTTTGCAGCTTCTTCATTATGCTTTTGTAGTTGAACCGTTCCACTACTACTTCCTTTTACTCCTATAGTCATGATTTTGTTCTTGAATCTCTTGCTCAAAGAAGCCATGCTACATGCATTGTGATATATTTCATCATCCTTATCCCAATGATGAGTGTATTCAAAGTGTACTCCTACGCATGCATAGTATTTTCAGACCTTGTCCCAAGGCTCATTTCTATGGAAATGTTTTTCTCCAAAATGAAAAATTTCGATCTCTCTCATGAAATAAAGAGCATTATTTACCTTAGAGAACCTATAAATACCAATACAAAATGGTAGTGGAGGATAGACGAATTTCTTCATGTGAAACAAAAATTTCCCGAGCCCGTCTATATACAATTGCCTTACTACATCTTTTTGAATAACATAATATGTGACATATTTTGGTAGTAAGGAAGGAGTTTTGGATCCCCCATACATTCTTAAATATAGACCTTCCTCGGCGAAAAAATAATCCCCATATTCACTCATTGTTTCTAATGCTCCTCTATACATGCAATTGCAATCTTTAAGAAATATTAGCTTGTATAGTGGCATCAGACAGTATTCATAGATGTTCTTATAGAAACTATAATACTTATGTGGCCATAAGATTTGATATGTAGAGTATATAGCAGTCCTGATAGGATCCTATTTGCAATTAAGTGCTGAGAAAGAATGTATGCATAAGATGCAATCAATTAAGAAAGAGCCCATATAAAATTATGACTTCCTTTGCGTCAGACCCCCAAGTGCTGCAACTATGCATGAAGATATGTTGCTTGCCATGATGTCGTCCCGGTTGAAAATAATGCCATGCATGACTATGTAATATATCAAGGGTAACCAACCCATCTTATAAAATTTCCCATTTTCCCAGCCAAATATCCGATTCAGCATCAGGGCTAAGATTTGGTACGAGGTGTGTAGGCTGGCAGTTTCGTATTCTCCTGGGGTTTTTAGGGAAACTGCTTCCTGGATATCATCATTTTCTTCACACAGTCAAACAAATTTAAGTCCAGATACTTTATCCATTTATCTGTCATGTAAATTTGGGGTGCAGGTAGCTTACATGTTTTAGTTATATACACATGGATGCAAGCAGCAAAACCCTGTTTTTCTGTGTTTGACAGGATCATAGTATTCGTATCTTCCTGTGGTAGAATCCAACCGATAAAATCAGCACATGGGAAGAGTTCAGGGAATGTAGATACTTTCATGATAGCAGATTTAATTATATTTACATACACTGATATGTCCTTTAAACTTGCATCTGGAACAACCTGGTCCTTGATCATTTGATAAATCTGACCCCACTTAAATTTTGGCTCTGCCCCTATGATGGATTTTGTGTCCTCGTAAATAATTTCCACCTTTGGTAAAATATCTACCTCTGGATCTCCTAGGTCCTAGGCCTTCTTCTTCCCTTTCTTAGGCATGTTGTTGTATGAAGAACGAAACTACCATAAACACACCAAATAAATTTTTAGATTTATTGTGATTACCAGCATGAATGCATCATTCATAGAATATTGAGATGAACAAATACAAAAAATATAAGAAAATGAATAGAACTTTAAATGATAAACAAGAGTTTATTTCAACAAAACTAGATTTACCAATTCATCTTCAAACATCTTAAATACTCTGTGATATTAGCCAAAGGTTACTCAACCACTCCAGAAACTAGAAGGTAAAAAATAGGTTACTACTGGATTAATCCAAAATGCAAACTTATCATGCTTCACGGGTCTTAGACCTCAGGTTTTGGAAGATAGCAGTCACCTGAGGCTTTCTGCTAACATCATTATGCACACCATGTGACTAGGCAACACTTAGCACTAAAGAACAAACCAGGGATTCTCCATACGAAAACCAATGGGAACAAACCCCCACAACGGCTTAATGGAATTAACAACAAGGCTGGCTTGAAAATGAGTCTGGGGGAAACCTCCCAAACCCTACCTCAGCCAACGATGGTACTTTACCCATAAAAACATAAACCAGGGTAGTCGTAGTTGATGAAACGTTTGACTGGACAAAACCCCACCAATGCTTATGTGTGACATGGTATGAGCGGTGAGGTCGGGTGGAGCGGAGAAGATTAGAAAAACCCCTATAATCATGAGATCAAAATAAGAGCACAGGTGCCAAGGATTCATGGTGTGGGAAAAATCTGGAAAAACCTCGTAGATCTGAGAACCTTAAAGACAAATGCAAAGGCTACCTACGGGGTTGAATACGACTTTTAAAAACCACAGATTGGGGAAAACCCCAATCCCATGAAACCTTAACAAAAACCTGTTTACCCCACTAGAAAAAACAAACCATGATTACGATAGATCTTGAATCGTACCTGATATAAAATCTTGACATTTGGTGAGGAAAACAACTCGCATGGTTGTCTTGATCCGAGTGGCAATTGACAGTTCGAAGCGCTCCAAACGGTAGGTGAAATTAACCATAAACCAAACTCTTTGAGGATTAAATAGAAAACAAACGTGGAAAGACATTAATGTGGTAGCTGGGTGATTAAATTCCCAAGGATAAAACATCATTTAGCGCCAAAGGTCACAAGCCTTATCAGAAAAACCATTGGCAAACCATTAGAGGAATTTTGGGGTCTAAAATGGGCCTCCTAAGGAAAATAATAAAATAATAAAATAATAGTAAAAATAATAAAATAATATTGATTAATTTTGGAGGAAGAAAGAAAAAAACTACTTTTTGTGTTCGTATTTTCGACATATCTCCCTATGTTTTTACTCAAATTTTGATCGGGAGAGCTTGTTGGATGCGGAATTTGATTCCGCATCCAATGAGTACCCACACTACATACTTTTGACAGACCCCACTACCCCAAAAACAATAAATACCTAAAACAATGTGATGATGATGTCATCATCACGTTTTTTCAGGTATTTATTGTTTTTGGGGTAGCCAGGTCCATCAAAAGTATGCAGTGTGGGTACTCGTTGCATGTGGAATCAAATTTTGCATCCAACGAGCTCTCCCGATCAAAATTTGAGTAAAAACACAATGAGGTATGTCGAAAATACGAACAAAAAAAGTAGTTTTTTTTAATGACAAATATGTCAATTCAACCATTATGGTTGATTTATTTTATTGAAATTCTATTGGTTCTTGAATTCCAACTCACAAAAACTTATTTTGGCACGTTTTCTTATAAGTCCCATTTTAGACCCCAAATTTCCTCTAATGAAAACAGAGGAGGCCATGATAGTGTCGGGTGGACTCACAGAGCGGATTCGACATTATCGGATAGCATTCAACACTCTTACTGATGATCAAAATATCGACAGGATCCTTTCAATATTCATTGGTGGTGAAAATCAAGATCACCCGCGACAACATCGACTCCAATACTAGAGTTCTTCCGACACCATAGCAAGAACTCTGTAAAAACTGCCACAAACTTTATCAGCCAAACCTTAGAAAAAAAATCGGTTGCAAACGATCAAAAACATTAGAACGTATTGGCTTGCATAAATGAGTCCTTTCGATGCTATCAGTAGATAATTCCAAAAAGTCCTATCAACGAACTTACGAAAAGATCTTGATGAGAGGTTGGAGGATAAGAAAACAAAACCTTCTTGATATAATCGTTTCAGATCTCTGAGTTGGACTGATATTGTCAGTAATATTAAACAAGGTTTCCAAGAAAAAATTCACAAAGCTATAAACAAATCGTTAGAAAGTAAAATAAAAACCTTGCTGAGAAGGTCAGCTCCAAGACCCTTGTTTCATCGACGTATCGATAAACTAATTTTTTTTTTCCAAAACTCTGTAAAGAATAATCCAAAAATCGGATGAGCAACATAAGTTTCTTTGTCATGTTGACTGGACTTGAGAAGATCAACCGATACATGGGGTAAAAAACCTGAGTTTCAACCTTCAACAAAAAAAAAATTCTAAATTTATGCAAAATTAAACTAAGTCATGAAAAACTCCTTAGAGAGAAAAATAAACCCAGGGAAGTATAAAAGTTAAAATTTCTGAGGGGCCCTAAAATTTCAAAAAAAATGGGGTAGTGGTTGCAGCAACAACAATTGGCAACTGGCTGGTGAACACAAATATTTAAAAAAACTATATTTCAAAACACAAACTGCTTCATGGAATTCATTAGAGTATCTTATCTCAGTGTTTTCCAAGATTATTTAAGAGTCTAGACTTTTCCAGGAATGTAAGATCTAGAACATCTCATTGATTTTAGTCCCTTGGGGTATGGTAACTAGGTTCAAAAGTCTTGACAACTCTTTTGGGGCTAGAATGTGAAGTTTGTTTTCCCTTTGTATTTGGTCACTCCCATATATATGACACCTCAGGATCATGAAAGAGTTAAACAGGTGCATTCGTTTGTTCCTCATTCCTATGCCTTTTGCATTGTTTGATTCTTAATACTTTTGTCTTTTGAGTCTTCCTTGATTGCTCCTTTTATATTTGAGATTTTATTTAGGTTATTCCATCCATAGTGTCCTTTTGTGTGAGTGATAATTTGCTTCATCTCATGGACGAAGAAGAACCGTTTGAGCAATCAATCATTTTACTGATTTATGTTTTCAATATATCTTTTGATATATATTTTTCTGTTCTAGAATTTTGACTCTTTTATAATAAGCCTTTGGCTTTCATTCTGTGGCATGGGATTATTTTGAATGTCATACACCTGTCCATTCCTCTTCCTTTCTGTATATCTTTTATGGCAAGATTCCTAGCACAAATATTAATGTGGAAGTGGATGGAGCCCCAAAATAGTATTCTAGACTCCATCTACCTAAGCTATTTTACAGGTTTTAAATGGGACTTCAATGTGTTCTTGAAATGAATTCCTTTAAGTAGTCTATTTGATTAAAGAATATTGTTCTGATTAGAATTTTACATGGATAAATTTCAATGAGCAGTCCTTGTATTAAAATATTAGCAGTCTGTTCAAATTCCAATATCCCCAAGCACCAAAGATTGAGATGGCTTATTTTGAAATAACAAATAAAATGAAACAACTTATTGAAATAAAGCAAATGCCGAGAAAAAGTAAATATGCAGAAAAAGAAAGTAAACACTACTATAAGAAAACAAAAAGCAAAATAAAAAAGGTTTATTTATGTACAAAGGACCTTGAAGGTACTAGGTGAAATAAGGTTTGAGAACCAGACCATTAACAGGAATATTCTCTTCCCACTCCTGCAAATCCTGTAACTTATAAGTTGAGGGTCCTAACTTCTCAACAATTTGAAATGGGTCAACCCATAGGTATTGAAACTTTGTATGCTTTACCTTTTCATCATGTGGGTGATCCCACTTAAGAACCAAGTCTCCAACTTCAAAATTTCCCTTCTCAGAATTACGTTTATCAAACCATATTTTGACAATATTTTGGTGGTGTTCAAATATTTCCTTGGACTTGAGCCTAGACTCTTCAAGTTTCAGTAATGTATTAATTCGATCTTGCAAAATATCACTTCCAGATCCTCATGAAGCTTGGTATAACTGAGAGGATGGGATTAAAATGTTTGGGGGTAGGATGGATTCTTTCCCATAAACTCGAGTGTAAGGAGACGCACCTAAGGAATTCTTGGGGGTGACCCTATCTGCCCATAAAGCATTAGGAAGAGCTATATGCCAACTTCTCTAATTTTTTATAACAATATTCTTTGAGATTATGATAAGGTTTTTATTAGTTGATTTAGCTAACCCATTACCTTGTGGATAATAATTACCAGAATAGTGTAACTTGATTCCTTTTTCATTAGCAAATTCAATAAGCTTGATTGACAAAAAATAAGATGCATTATAAAAAACTAGTGAAATTGGAACCCCAAACCCGGTCATGATATTTTCTTGCAGGAAGTCAATGACCACATCCTCGTTCACTTTACGTAATGAGATTTCTTCTACCCATCTCATGAAGTAATCTGTGGTTGTGAGGATGTACTTGTGTTGTAATGAGAATTTGGATGAATTTCTCCAATCATGTCAATACCCCATTGTTCGAATGGCTCTAAAATAATAAATGGCTGCAAAGGTCTAGCTGCTTTTTCTAGTCTTCCACCACTTCTTTGGCATGTGTCACATTTTCTTACATAAGCGTGATCGTCCTTAAATAATGTGGGACAGTAATATCATTCTCTTAGAATCTTGTGTGCAGTAATGTCTCCTAAATAATGTCCTCCAGCGATACCATCATGTAATTCTTTAACCACTTTAGAGGCATCCTCTTGTTCTAGTCATCTTAGAAAAACCCCATCATAGTTTTTCCTAAAAAGAACTCCATCGATTATATGGTAAGAGGCTGACTTTAAATGAAGTGCTCTTCTTTGTTTAGAATTCCAATGTTTTAGTAAATATCCCTTTGGAGGTAAGGTATCAAATCTCTGTACCAAGACTCTAGAGTTGTAAAGATGGGACACATATCAATCATATGCAACTCGAGTTCATTTTCCCAATAATCATCTTCATTGTTTTGAATTTCATCCATTAACTTGCAAAGCCCTTGTGCTTTAATAATGGTGGCTGGTTTAAATTCCAATTCATATTCCTGTAATGTTGTCACCCAATTCCCCCTTCGTTCACCCAATTCATTTTGTACAAAAAAGGTTCGGATAGCCAGGTGCAGGACAATTACTTTGGTTCTATTTTTTAGAATGTAAGGCCTGGATTGTTTCATTTCTGTAAATACTGCATATGCATATTTGTCAATGGTAGGGTAGTTGTTGTAATCTCACAGATCACATAAGGTTACCAATAATACATACTAAAACATACATATAAAACAAAGACAAGAGATAAGAACAAGTAGGTGAAATAACATATTATATTACATGAATGAGTCCATACAACACAAAGAACTGAACCGAGTTCTCATCTAGCTCAACAACCTAATATATATGATTACAAAATGGTTACAAAATAACTACCTATCGGTTCGGTGAACTGACATGACCTTAGGTGGCCGAACTAATCTCTAGTTTAGTCGGCCGACCAACTTAGTTAGTGATTGACTAAGTCGGCTCATTGACTTAGTCAGTTGATCGACTAAGTCAGCTGTCATTTAATTCAACTTATCGACTTGCTCCTTCTACATCTCCCCCACGAACAAAATGTTTCTTCGTCTCGAAGAAACAAGGAGGTACAAAATTTTGCTTGTCTGGTCTCAATAGTTAGTCTAATGTGCCTTGTATTCATGGGCTGTGAAGTCTGATGGTCAGTATTTTCTATACACAAACTTCGACAATGGCTAGGGTTTTTACTATGAGGTGATGTTGGAAATCTATCCAACTTTGAAAAATCTTCTAGATGTCAATGGTGTTGTGTCGATGGGCATGATGTCGGTTATCGAAATAGTAGTTTCCTGTCATATTTTCTGCATGTGTGGGACTATTTTTCTTTTTGGATTTTTAGGTTTTTATGGTTTTTTTGGTTTACGGTTATGGTTGTTATAGGATTTTTTTTAAGTGTATTTCTAGTTTTTGTAGCATTTTAGTCGAGCTCCATTAATGAGCTTCCGAAATACTATGCCTTGTAACGTCCTTAGTCGGACTAATCCATTGGTATGTATTTCTTTGACAATGTAGGGTCCCATCCATTTGGTACCAAGCTTTTCAGTTTTACCTTTTACTCGACTATTGTATATTAAAGCAATGTCTCCTACCGACAGATTTTTGTTCTTGATGTTTTGGTCGTCCCATGCTTTCTATTGTTGTTTCTGGATTTCTTGATGTTGTATTGCCATTAGTCAGTGCTCTTTGAGTTTGCTTAGTTACAATAGTTGGTCCTTTATTCCTTGTTCGACATCGACATGTAGTATTTTTGTGATGATAGGTGTCTATTGTCGGAAGTGTAGTGGAACTACTGCTTCTTGTCCATAGAATAGTTGAAAAGGAGTTTGGTCAGTCGAACGTTTATATGCTGTTCTGTATGCCCATAATACTGCTGGTATTTTCTCTTCCCAGTCGTCCTTATCAGCATTACATATTTTGGTTAGTCCTCTTGTTAATGTTTTGTTAAATGCTTCAATTGCTCCATTCGACTAAGGATGGTATGCTGTACTTCGACGATGGTCGATTTGGAACTAGTCGGTTAGGGTTTTGATAGTTTTATTGATGAAGTGTGTTCCTTGGTTGCTAATTAGAGTTAGTGGGAATCCAAATCCGGTGATGATATTCTCATAGATGAACTTAGTAGCTATCTCACTAGAACATGTGTTGACTGGTTCAGCCTCTTCCCATTTAGTTACATATTCGACTGCAGTTATGATGTACCTTGCACTTGTCCTTTTTGCTCGTATAGGAAATGGTCCTATGAATTCTATGGCCCAAATTTCGAATGTCAAACTTGGGTTTACTGATATCAAAGGAATTTCTATGCTAGGTAGGGGTTGACCTAGTCGTTGACATCTGTCACATTGCTTGACAAAATTTTTGCAATCTCTATGGAGTGTCGGCCACCATAACCCTGACTGTTGGATTTTCTTTGCAGTTGTGTCTTCTTGGAAATGTCCTCCTACAGGTCCATAGTGTGCTTCATGCATAATGTTGTCTCATTTGTGTTCTAGTACACACCTTCTGAGGATGTCATCTAATCCCATTTTGTATAAGAATCCATTTATAAGACTGTATGGTGCAGCCTTCATAGCTAAGATTTGCTTCTTCTTTGTACTCATTCCTTTTGGTGCATGTCTATCTTCCAAGAACTGGGCTATTTCTTTTAATTATGATGGGACTGCTTCTATTTGAAATAAATGTGCATCAGGTAAGTCATCTTTGACTCCTGTCGGCTCTTCTCCTATGTTGATTTGGGATAAATGGTCGGGACTGACATTTAATTTACCTGGTCGAACAACGACTTCGAATTCGAATTCTTGGAATAATAATATCCTTCGAAAGATCCTGCCATGATGTAGTGGTTTATTGATGAGATACTTAAGTGCCTGATGGTTTGTATAGAATATAAATGGGTTAGGTAAGAGATAATGTCGATATTTTTGTAGTGCAAAGACCATTCCTAGTTCCTCTCTTTCTGTTGTCGAATAGTTTCTCTCAGCCTTGTTTAATTTTTTGCTACTGTAAACTATAGGATAATCCATTCCATCATCTCCTAGTTGGGTTAAGATTGCTCCTATTTCTAGTCCTGGTGCATCAATATGAACATGGAATTTGATTGACCAGTTTGGAAACCTTAGGATTGGTGCTTCAACTAGTTTTCTTTTTAATTTTTTGAATGATATGTGGCACTCCTCTATCCAGTTGAACTCTTGATCTTCCCTTAATAGTTCTTCAAGTGGATAGGTCATATCTGAATAATATCTTATGAATTTTCTATAATAGCCTGTATGGCCAAGTAACACCCTGAATTGTTTTGGTTTTACTGGTGGTTTTAGGTCGAGGATAATCTTGATCTTTGCAAATTCAACCTTAATTCCTTCCTTACAGACAATGTGCCCTAATAATACCCCTATGAGGGTCACAAATATGCATTTCTTGATTTTTAGGGAGAGTTGAATTTCTCGACATATCTCCGACATAATTCTAAGCCATTTGCAATGATATTTTAACATGGAGTATATGGTCCAATCATCAAAGTATATTGCCATGGTTTTGTAAATATATTCCTGAAATGTTTTCACAACAATCCTAGAAAATACTGCAGGTGCATTTTTTAATCCAAAAGGCATAACCTTGTAAGAAAATGAGCCAAATTCACACACAAAGGTTGTCTTCTTATGGTCTTCTTTAGCTATTGGCACTTGGTTATAACCTGAGAATCCATCTGTAAATGAGTAGCATTCATGTCCTGCGACCTCATTTAAGATCTCATCTGCATAAGGATTTGGAAATGGATCTGTCAGTGTGACTTTGTTTAGTTCTCTGAAGTCGACACAAATTCTTAATTTGGTTGGATCATGTTTCTTAGGCTGTACAACCATTGGACTTGCCCATTCTGATAGGTCGATAGGATAGATGATGCCTGCTGCAAGCATGTTATCAATTTTTTTTTGACTATCTCTTTGTATTTGTGATCTAGTTTATATGGCCTTTTCTTCACAGGTCTAACATCAGGCTTAGTATCAATCTTCATTTCTCCCATTTCATGGAATAATCCTTTCAGGTCTTTATAATCTCTAGCAAATACATCTTGGAACTCTTTTAATAAGTTCACTATCTCTGTGGTCTGCTCTTCGCTCTAGTAGTCACTGATATTTGCCATTTTTGGTCGGTCATCATTTGAGATGTCGAATTCCTTAGTTTTGACTTTAGCATCTAGCCATTCTGGTGCTTTGGATTCATTGATTGGTTAACTTCCTTCTTTAAACTGTGAGAATGTGGTAGGGAAGTCAGCTGCAGTCATTCTATCAGTGTCATGTTTGTCGGTTGTTTCCACTTTAAGGACTGTACAGATAGGTTTGGTTGTTTCGATATGGTCTAATTTCCATCTAAAGCTTTTTCCTTCTATGTTTTCATTTTCTAACTGTAGTCTTGTCGACTGTGGTTTTTTCCTTGTTTGTATATTGTTGCATTTTATTGTCTATCGGTTATCTTTTAAGGGTTTGTTTTTGGTCGGCTGGATAAATTCTTTAATCTGTTTTACTGTTTCGACCAAGTTTTCATTTTGTGGTATAAAGTTAAAATCTTTAATGAAATTTTCCTTGAGTTCATGCCATAAGAATGTTTCACCTCTAGCTTCTTCCATTTTATACCATTTGTTTGGTAAGTCGATGAGGGTTGATGGGAACACGTGTGGCCATGCTCGTTCATCCTTGTATCCAAGTCTTCTCCACTCTTTTTCACAGGTTTTAATATGATTTTATGGGTTCTGTCCTTGAGTGAATATGGGTATTTGAGCTTGTTGGGTTAGCTTCTTTCCTCCAAACCTTTCGACAAAGTAAGTCGAAGTTGTTGCCCAGGTCTGCAGTCTTGTCTGATGGGTATCCCACCATCGAGCAGCTTGTCCTGTAAAAGTTTCTACTAGGATTTGAAGTCGGCTATGTTCACCAATATTTTTGGAAACTTGTTCTACATGCATGATTGATGATTCCCTTTCCTTGTATCTTGGTAGTTGTGTAGTATTTACGTTGGTAGGTTGTAAGGTAGGGTATTCCCAAATTTTCTTCTCAAATATTTTTGGGACAATGGACACTATGAAGCACTGTTGGGTGGGATTTTTCTGCACTTTTTGTATAGTACAACACCCTCTTTATTGTGTTTCGTAGTTCTCAATCTCCCAATCATATAATTCTGCATCTGAATTATAACCAACTGAGTCCTGGTTGCCTAAATGAAGTTCTCCGTAGATGTTAGGTTCTGTATAATTTGCATTGTTTTGAATCTGGTAGAGTTGTCGGACGTTGACTTCTTCATTGATAGGTTCAGTCCAAGGTTCTCCTTGAGATGGGTGAATAGGTACAATGACCTTTTGTCCATTTCCTTTCAATTTGATCCTCTCTTTGTCCAAGGATATCGATGCTTTCATCTTCCTACCCCAAGGTCGACCTACTAACGTTGGGAAGGAACTGGATCCTTCTTTAGGGTCAATGATTTCGAAGTCAACTTTGGTCAAGATTCCTTTTATAGTCGTGTCGACGCTTTTCCAGACTCCAATAGGTTCAATTAGGCCTTGGTCGGCTAGTTTCAGGTATATGCCTGACTCATGTAGTCGAGGTCTGCCCATTTGTTCCCAAGTGTCATGAGTCATGATGCTTACTTGTGATCCAAAGTCAAGGACTACTTGTCAGACATGGTATCCTTCGATTTCTAGGACGACAAGTGGGTCGACATCACCTTTGTATTTTTTGTTTAAGCTGCAGATGTTCTTCATTTTTTTTTTCGAGTTGTATGTTTTATTTCATATAGTAAGTCAATGAACTGAGAGACTGAGTTGTCTGTTTGTACAAGCTGTATTAATTTGTTTATTGTGTTATGTCGATTGTCGTTAGCTTGTTCTTGTTGTGCAATTTATTTGAATACATTGGTTGCTTCTTTGTATGTTTGTTTCTCTTTAAATGGATCAAGATAGACATTTTTCTCTTTTATTTTGCTGATTCTTGGGTTATCACTTCCTATTTTTTTTCCTTGTCGAGTTACAATATGCAAATTTTTTGTGTTTATTACATCATTTTTTTGCACATAGGACAAGACATTAACATTTTTCTTTGTATTTATTTTTTCCAACATGGCAGGGAAATCCTATAGTGAGTGATCCCCTACTCCACAATGAGTACAAAATTTGAGGTCAGTTATGTCTTTATATGGATAGTCTGCATACCGATGTCTTTCCTTATAACATGTAAAGCATTGGATGGGTTGACGTGGTCAGTTGTTGCGATTCCTAGGGAATCGACCTCTTCCTCCGTAGCCTCCACATCGATTGTCATACCGGTGCTTGTATCGTCGACTGTCATATTGCTGACCATTATGATCGTTTGGTAGATTATTTTTCTCATTTTGTGTAACTGCAGTAGTTTGGTAGACTGGATGGTAGTTCTGTTGGTTCTTTAGGTTCAAATGGCAGTCAGCTCTATTATGATTTTTGGTTTCGTAAATTGCACACCAGGATGCATTTCCATTCTTCATGTTGAATGGGCAGGCTTTTTTCGAGTGATCCCCATGCTCTTGGCAAATGTTGTAAAAATATTTCGTCTGCACGAATCGAACGTCCTGTCGGCTGTATTCCTGTCGACAATTGTCTTTGGAGTGGCCGGTCGTTGAGCATTTGGTGCACCAGATCTCCTGGTTCTTGAGGTTTAACTCCTTTAAGGACTTTTGTACACTTTCCAGCTGTTCTTCCAATCTGTGGTCAGTGGAGTAAGCAGGTATATCCTCATCCATATCCACTTGGAGAGCTTTTGTGAGTGAATCTTTGTAGGATTTGAATGTTTCTAGACTGATGTGTCAGCATACTTTCTGAGATAATCCTACAAGAAACCACTGGATTAGTAATTGTTCATCTATAACAGAGTCTAGCTGGATTAGAAGGTCTTTCTAGTGCTTATCATAGTCACGGATAGTTTCCCTTGGCTTTTGTGATGTAGTTTTTAGTTTTTTTGCGGCCAGGTGTTTGGCATCTGAAGTTTTGAAAAATGATAGAAATTTCACCTTGATATTAGCTTTGGTTGCTCTAGGTTGTCTTTCTGAAAAGGTCATATACCAAGTCAATTCCCTTTTCCTCAAGGCACCGGTGAACTGTGCCATTTGTCTATCTTCATCTGTAACTTGGTTGGCCTCCCAAGTCGACTTGCAGTTGAACCAGTGTCGTCTGGGGTCCTCATCCCCCTCATATAGAGGAATGTGAGCTGATCTGTGACCCATGTCAGAATCACTGTCACTGCTCTCAAGAGGTGGTGGAGGTGGAGGTGGGGGTGGGGGTAGTGGGGTTATTGGTTTATTCGTCTTTGTGGGACTATGGTCGATGAAACTTTCGTTCCCGTCGGTTGTCAATTCTTCTTCGACCTACAGTCGGTTGATGTCGACTTCTGTTGTTGATGGCCCACTGCAACTATTTGTCGGTAGTTCTGAATGTTCTGTGTCTTCCAAAGTTGAGTTTGGCAGGGGGGGTGCTCCTTCATGTGTCGGTAAGACTAAGTGGATACTTCGGTTGGAGGGTACTGCTTGAAAGGTAACCCAATTTCCTTCCTCTGGTCGATGTATAATGAGGTGTCGTCCGACGTAGGTATCATCATCTATTAGAATCCATATACCAAAGTCACCAGCTCGTAGTCGGAGGTCCTCTTCAACAATAGTTTGTATGTGGGTACGCGGATTTAACGGGGAGAGAGTTGTTCCTTCATGGGGAGATCTTGATTGGAGAGCTTCTAGCTGCTCTATCCACAATTATTCCTCCTTAGGGGATGCCTCTTCTTCCACGCCTTATTCATGCCAGTCATGACCTGAATCTGGCGAGTTCTCTTCTTGGTCGGTTTCCCTAGGACTTCTTCCTCTATGCAGCACTAAGGCTCTTTCTCTTCTTTCCTCCCTCCTTTGTTGTCTCTCTTCTCTCTCTATTTTCTGAATGTCCAACATACCATTATGTGATACTATTCTCTTGATTTCCCTTTTGGTCAGCTTCTCATTACTGGTGAATGGTATCTGCTTCTAGTCGACTAGAATCCACTCTACTTTATCTCAACATATGACCAAATACCCCCCCATAGCCTACCCGCCACTTTCTAGAAATCCCAGATAGTTTGGTCTACCTACTTAGGAAGTATTCCCACTCCCTTTCTGTAATGAATTTTTCCCACTTCCTTTGCTTTTCCACCCAGTTAGAGTTTGATGGAATTTGTGAAGTGATGGACAAGGTTTGACAATATGTCCTACTCCTTTCTCGATCAGAAATTTGAATAGCAAAGTCGGTAAGGAACATAGAAATTGCTCGGTGAGGTCTATGTAAAATTTCTCCTTGATGGTTTCCACCGAAGTTCTGCAATGGAACCAATGTTGTAATCTCACAGATCACATAAGGTTACCAATAATACATACTAAAACATACATATAAAACAAAGACAAGAGATAAGAACGAGTAGGTGAAATAACATATTATATTACATGAATGAGTCCATACAACACAGAGAACTGAACTAAGTTCTCATCTGGCTCAACAGCCTAATATATATGATTACAAAATAGTTACAAAATAACTACCTGTCGGTTCGGTGAACTGAAACGACCTTAGGTGGCCGACCTAATCTCTAGTTTAGTCGGTCGACCAACTTAGTCGGCTGATCGACTAAGTCGGTTGTCGTTCAAGTCGACTTATCGACTTGCTCCTTATACAGTAGTTCAATTCAACAACTTGTAAACCAATGCTCATAAATGATATGGGGTACTCATCTCCCTTTTCGTCTTTCTGTGTGACCACTGCTGCGAGTGAGTTATCAGAGGCAAAATTGTACAGGATAAAATGTTTTTCAAAATTGATACTTTTACGAGAAAGTGTTTGTGTTATTGCTTTTTTGATGTTGTTAAAAGCACTTTTCTCTATATCGGTCCATTTAAATTGTACACTCTACTTTGTCATTTGTTGCAAAGGTTTTACTATCTATGCAAAATCAAGAACAAACCTTCGAACAAAATTTATAGTACCCATGAATGATTGCATACCCTTTTTATTGTGGGGTAAGGGAATCTGAGATATGGCTTATATTCTCTCCGGGTCTATGGAGATTCCATTTTTAGAAATAATGTGGCCTAACAATTTTCCCTCCAACAATGTAAATATGCATTTATTAGGATTTAAAGAGATGCCATATTTTCGACAACAGTTAAAATTTTGTTTCAAATGGAAAATATGATCTTCTCTCTTCTTGGAGAAAATAGTTACATCATCCAGATAAACTACTATGCTGTGGCCAATTAAACCCTAGAAATCTATATCCATTTCCCTTTGGAAAGTAGCTCCAATATTGATGAGAACGAAGGGCATCCTTTTGTAAGCAAAATTCCCCCACTTTGTTTGAGTTTTCATCATGTCTTGCTCTGCTACCAATACTTGGTTGTATCCTGAAAACCCATCTAATAGGGAGAACAATTCAGAACCCGAAACCATCTCTAGGATTTGCTCCATTGGTGGAACTAGATAATTATCTTTATCTGAAGCTCGGTTCAAATTCCTGAAGTCTATGCATAGTCTTATTTTCACTATATTTCTTTCTGATTGGCACCAGATAAGCCACCCACTTTGAGTGTCTGACTCTAAAAATGATCTTTGCATCAAGTAACTTCTTCACCTCATTTTGGATCAGAGGTTCCAACTTGGTATGCATTTTCCTCAGTGTCTGTTTGAACAGTTTCACACCTGCTTTCATAGGAATGACATGTTGGATGATATGGGTATCATAGGTATTCAAATCTTCACACGTCCAAGAAAAAACATCCTTATATTGTCGAAATAGACTAATAAATTTGCTTCTTTCTCCTAGTGAACAACATGTTCCCAGGTTCACATACTTGGGTTCAGGATCTGTCCCAAGATTAATCAGCTCATACTGCATAGATGAACTATTTTTTTTGACATTAGTAGGTTTTCTGAACTTTCTATTCAAATAAAAAATCCCTTCCAACGTTCTTACCCCTTTAGGCATGAAGTTTCCACTTTGAAGATTGCATTAATGTTCTGTATCATCAATCACTGAGTCCTTGAAGGTCTCATCACTTGTTAAAAACTCTATAATTTGCTGATCATCATTGAATACTCTCAAATTTTAACATTGTTTGTATAGATGGCCTAAAAATGATTCAATTGAGAATTTGTTAATAGTGGGAACTAATCTTGCAGCAGAAGTGGCTAACAAATCAGCTGCTGCATTCTACAATCTAGGAATTGAATTGATATTGAAAGAATCAAAATTTGATATAAGATCCCAGACTTCAGTTTGGTAACCCTTTAAGTTTGGTGACAGACAACGAATTGTGTTTCGAACTTTTATAACAATTATATCAGAATCATCAAATACTTTTAAATTTTTAACTTTAAGATCAATGGCTGTTTTCAAGCCCTAGACTAGAGCTTTATATTTAGCAGTGTTATTCATGCATTTAAACACTAGTCTACAAGAGAGAAAATGTTTGTTTTTTTCAGAATCAATCAGGACACACCCTGCTCCTGACCCCTCTTATGTTTCGGAACCATCAAAATACAACAACCAAAATCTGTCTTCTAAATTTATAGGATTAGTGTTACTTTCTAAGTTAGAAACTAAATTAACTATATTACAATCAATATTATCAGTCCATGAAAATTGAAGGAGTTTAGAGTGTGTGTCTGACTCATTATTGGATTCTTCTGCTTTATAATTTCCAAGTTCAAGCTCTATAAAGTAATTTACTAAAATTGAATGTGAGAAATTTATAGGTTCATTTTTCCCTTCCAATTGAGTCACATTGTGCTTCATGTGTGGTTCCCTCGTCACCTTGATCTGATTCTGACTGTTCTTATAGGAAATCCACAAGTGTGAACAATCAGCTGCAAAGTACCCATTGAGTTTTACAGACCAATCCCTGGTCAAAATCAAACCATATGACTCTAGTATGTCTACCACCATAATGTCTATAAACTTGCATACCTTTTCATTTGCAGATAACCAAATCAACACATTCTTCATTTCTCCTACTACCTTGACTGCTGATCTATCCAATTGAATTATATTACATGAAAAGGGTGTAGGTTAACCATTTATATTTCTACAAACTGAAAGAGGCATGACATTAGAGGAAGCTCCAGAATCTACTAAACAATTATGCACATTATGCTTGAAAATATCAAAAGATAGTAAAAATGGTAGAGTTTGAGATTTGGAATTCCCTCTATTGCTAGGTTCATTGATTTCTTTATTTGATTGCATGTCATCCTAGGGTCTACTGGGTTGTGGATCCAAAACTTCCAGGATATTCTTTCTTTATTGAGGTAGGTTACACATTTCGAATAAAGAAACATTTGCTTTTGTTTTCTTGATGTCTTCTATTATGTCATATCCCATGTCGTATTCTACTGGACCCTTCTTATTGTTTTCTGCGTTACTCTCCAAAACCTACACAGGATTACTAACTGTTGTAGCTTTATATTTTGTGATGACAAAATTAGACTTAGGTGGTGTTTGGGTATTACTGCTAATCTTCTTCATATTTTCTTGTATCTTCCTAATCTTAGGTAGTAATAGGATTTCATCCGTTATTGGTCCTTTGCTTCAAGCTGTGACATTAACTGCTGAAATTTGAATTTCTTTGGTAGGTTCCTCTTCATCCAACCCGAGTGTAGGTGCACAGTCCCATAAGAACATCGTTGTTTCACACGATTCTTCTGGTTAATTTGTTTTTTTTTCTTTCACCTCAGGCTCTGTTATTTGAGCATCTAATATTTGATTCATAACCGGAGTCATTGAGTTAATCCATTGTGGGAAACTCTTTTTAGAATGAGGTTCTTGATGAATAGTAGATAAATGATCCATTCCTACCTCATTATAATTTAAAATAGAAGAAATATACAGGGATGTTCCACCTTCCTCTCTTTTCTTGAAATAAGGTTTGAACTATTTCTTGGATGAACTTGCTTCTTTATCTTTTTCTAAGTCGACAATATTGTTTGATAACTTTTGTACCATTTTAACCACGTTTCCATTTCACTTGAATGTTCCTCTTTAGTTTTGGTTAACAACAAAGGTTTCTTACTACTAAACGTCCTTACATCTAGTTCTGCAGTGTGTTTATTTATACTTTCAAGTTCAGCTTTTACTTTAGTTCATTCCTCATAAGTTCCTACCAAACAAGGCTTTATTGACCTCTTAACAAACATTGCCATGCTAGGGAAAAGTGTTGAAGTGTAGTATTCTATTAGAGTTTCTTTAGTAGGAATTATTGTAGCACTGAAATTGTTCAAATGAGCAGCAAACTTCTGATTAAAATATTGCACCTTTTCTTTCTTGTCCATCCTTAGGGATAACAACTATTTCATGAGGCTGGCATTGGTTCATTGACTATCAAACTTTCCTTTAAAAACCCTTTCAAAAGTATCTCATTCTGTTATGGAATTTACTTGTAAACCAAAATAGCAAGCAGGGGCCTTAGATTCAAAGGTAAGTGGAAAGAGTCGACATACCACATATTCATGCTCTATGGATAAAATTTCTAAAGCTAGATACAAACTTTTCTGGTGGACTACCATAGAATTAAAAGAACGTTTTAAGTTTGTTTTACCGGTTGCGGCCCGGTCCACCATTTATGTAATTTTATATTTAGGGATGAAATTCAAGTGCCTAAACTAAATGCAAGTGACCAGTGAGTAAGAGCCTCACTAGATATGCATAGGTTCTTACCTCCCATCTTACCTCTCTTTCCTCACAATCACTTCTACGAAAGAAAAAGAAACATCTAATCTATTCTAATCTACTATAACTAACCTATCACTAGGGGACCAAAGATTTATTAATTGAATAATGTACTGTAAAATGGCTAGTGGAATCCTACATGTAGTTGTTAACTTTCTACTAACATAATTACAACAATAAAATATAAACAAAGGTAGCTCTATTTTATTAACACATTCATCACTCATTCATTTGCACGATATTTCTAACAGAAAAAATTACATCATTGATAAACAACAAAAATAATTCAATAGGTTGGAACGATCTCACATTTATGTAGCAAGCTAAAACATAAATAGTTTGGCATTCAACAATCCACATAATCAATTTAGAAACTCATATAGTCCTTCCTCCAGCAAAATTTGGTTCTCTTTATTCATAAAATAAGTAATTCTCATACAAATAGCTTTAGCATATGTGCACTAGAAAAAGGCCTCTCTAATATATATCCTACCCCTATGTATCCATTTACAATTGACTCTTGGGCTACTTCTGCCTTTTGGGTTTCCCTAACCATTCGGTGTACAAAATTTGTCTTCTAGTGTACTTACACTAGGAAATGGAAAATAACAAATAATTTACATAAATTTTCCACATGGAGATAAAACAAATTCTTATGTGGGCTCAACTAGTTTCTTAATAAAAATATCCCATGCATGAGCTTCCTCCCTGATGACTCGATAGTCTACTGGCTCCAACAAATGTGCAGCCACTTCATGTTTGGATAGTTGGGATTCTATCTTTTTCACTTTTGGTGAGTTTTGCATCAACAACTCCTCAAATATATGTTCATGAACTAAAGCTTGTATAACCCAAAATCTGATTGCTTCCTTGCCAATGCTTTCAATATTTTGAATGCTTTCCTCATCTGTCTACAACTTGTCCTGGAGTTCCTTTAAATGTTGATATTTGTCTGGGAAATCCTGGATTTGAGTTGCTGGTGAAGCTTGGAATTTATTGTGAGTTGAGCACATGTTCTTGTAGAACACATTACTGTTAGGATATTTAGACACTTCAGAGTTAGTTAAGATCAACTTGTGTAATAAATCCATTAGGTAAAGTGTGTTTCTTTAGTATGCATTAGTATTCATTTGTGTTGGGGCGCGCACCTTAACGGTCCTTAATTTTGGTAACTCTGTGGTTTTTGTGGAAGCTTGTAAGCGGAGCTGCGACTCAAAATAGTCTTAGGGGTGTTGGGGTTGAGTAAAAGCCTTCTTTTTGTAATAAACCCATGGTTTAAGTCCAGGTTTTAGGGTTCGGGGTGCCCATGGTTTAAGCCCATGGTTTTGTAATAAGTGCGCTATAAATAAGCACTCTTGTAAAGAAGTTAGTTTAGGCTTTTGATGTAAGATGAATTGACGTGAAGCTAAGGCTTGTTTGTAAGGAAGGTTAAGTCCCAGCTGTGTGCGTGGACGACCTCTGCAACTGTGTGCATAGAGGGTTTTGGGTGATTAAGAAGATCTGCAGCTATGTGCGCAGAGATCTATAGCTTAGTGCATAGCTTTGAGGAATTGAAGGGATCTGCAGCTGAGTGCGCAGATCAGAATTGTGGTTTTTGTAAAGAGTTGAATAAAGCACAGTTTTGTGGACGTAGCCCCTAAAATGGGGGTGAACCATGTTATATCATGTGTTTTGGTTTTGTTGTGTTGTTGTTATGTTCTTTAATGCATTGATAAATATATAACTGATAAGTAAGATAACTACTAAATACTAACTTCGCTGTGAATTCCCAGTAAAGGGTTAAGCAAGACACTGTTTGTTTATCTAATCGCAAAGCTAAATAAGTAAATATCAAAGCTCTGTCTTTTATGATTATCATTTGTTAGAAGTTAAAGGTACAGTAATATCCCTCTTCTGCTTGCAGAAACCTGATTCTGCGGCACCCCATAGCTGTTTCGGGTGAGACTGCAACCTGTTCGTAGGTTGTTGCCGAAAGGGCCAACACTGTGGGTATTTTGTTGGTGCGAAGACAAAAGTATAGAACCTGGGTCTGCCCTAAGACCAACACTAGGCACTCCAAAGACTAATATAGAACACATGAGGCTAATTATATCCTTGGAAGTGAACTAATATATGCATTAAATTCACATTGAATTGACATGAACTAAACTGAACTAAACTAAAATAAGAAAAGTTGCATTGGAGGAGGGCACCATTTAGGAAATGCATGTCAGTATTATGTCCCTGATATTTTTAATTGGTTTATGAGTAAAATTTTAATAAAAGGGTTTTATTTTCTCTTATTTATATCATGGAAAACCCAAGAGACAAGCTCACGTTGATATGGAAATTAGTGAATTTGCAATTCTGAAAACCATACAAATTAAGAAATTTATATTAATATACAATTTTTTTATTAATACACGGTACCCTGTCAATTATCCGTCGTTCAATGCCTAGTAGCTGTTATCGGATTTCATGTCAATCCAATGACCATGCTATGGCTCCAACGGTATATTTTCATCGCATTTTCGACATCCTAGGGCCCTCGTCCAATGGCCTTGCTGTAGGAAATTCGATGGCCTTACCGTAGGAATTTCGATGGCCTTGCTATAGGAAATTTGATGGCCTTGCCATAGGAAATTAGATGACCATGCCATAGGAAATTTGAAGGCCTTTTCATAGGAAATTGGACGACCTTGGCTTGTCGTCGAATATCCGACGTTATGCCACCGACGACAAAAAAAATTGAGGTTTTTGATGTTAATGTAATTGTAACTTTGGAATGTATTCACTTGTATTTCTTATATATTGTAACCTGATGTTTATTCTAGGATGTAATTGAGTCATGTCATACCCCGATGTTTATTCCAGGAAGTTTCTACAATGAGAAAGTCATGTCAAGTCATTGTGGGTAACCCTTCTATTGGTTAAGGGTTAAAGTCCCCACAGTTCTGGGGCCCTTGGGTTATTAGACTATCCTAGTGAAGTCAACCCTAGGTGAGTCATTATAAGTCAGGGAAATAGTCCCCACCATTTTGTTACCCTCCTATTGGTTGGAGGAGGCAAAGTCCCCACAAGTGGTGTGGCACTAGGGTTATTAGACACTCCTAGAGATGTCGGCTCTAGTAAGTAATTGTTAAGACTTAGTGAGGCTGACATGTTGGAGTGGGTTCCAATTGAATGGAAGAATATAAATAGAAAGTGAGAGCCTCTCTATTTATTATACTCATACACACACACTCACTCATTGGGGTGCATGAGTGAGAGAGGAGAATCTCTCTCAGTGTGAGAGAGAGAGATTGCTGCTGTCGGGAAATCATCTTACTGTTTTGGGATTTTACCTTTTGTGCTGATTCTATCTCTGAGGAAGTTGCAGGTTTTTCTCCTTTATGGTTTCCCTAAGGAAAAATCTTTGTGTCTCTTGTGTTGTGCTTGGGTTTTATTGTTGTGCATGCTATTCTCTCAGTTAAAGATCCTAAGATCATAATGGTAGCTTAAATGATAAAAAGCTAACATGGTATTAGAGCTAACCTGAGAAGAATACATTGTACAGCTAAAGAAGCTGGGGCTTCTTACTTTTTGGGTCTCTCTCCACAATCCATCAGCAAAAGTATGCTAGGGTGACTCTCCATTGAACGACGCATCTTTTTGTCAAAGAAGAATTCGATTCCGAGCATTTTTAGTTTTCAGTGTGGAAATTAGAGCTTTCTACAGAAGAGGAATTTTTGAGTGAGCCCAACATAGGATTTTTTTCCTCATAAAAATTGAATTTTAGAGACCTGGATCAAGAAATTTGGTTGGGTGAAACTTCGGGAAAGTCAAACCCTAGTTTGACCCCGAGCTAGAAAAACCCTAAATAGTAAAAATGCTACGTTTTGGTACATTCCTTATATCCCAATATTGACGATGTCTTAGGATATGAAACTTGCATAGGCCGTAGATATAATTCTTATGTACACTGTATCCAAAAATATGCCTCAGATTCGCTATATTCTGTGAGATATGATCCCCCCAAGTTATGGTTCTAGCCTCTTCCAGAATTCATCCCTAAACAGGCCAACTGGGGAGAATTGCAATATATTGGGCTACAGATGTCCAAATGGAATTCCTAAATATTTTCTAGAAAGGGGACAGACTATAATTTCAGTGGTCTGAATATTCGACTCAGTAGAGGAACCAGTGACACGTTGCATGCCATACAACATTGCTGTTCTGAATAGTCTTGTAACATGTCACCTTGGGAAAAGGATCATAAATACCAAATGGTGAAACCAATTCTGATGAAACATATGGTTTTGGATCAAGGACAATACGAGGTTACCGCAGTGAAAAATTTCAGACATAGACGAGCAATAATTTCGGAGATATCATAGAAACAGTGATAGGCATTTCTACAGAAGAAATTCAAAAACTAGGGCTTCCTGTTCCGGGAGCTTCCCTCCACTGTTTTGAGAAAAGGAGTACATTGAACAGCTCCATTTGAAGAGATATATCTGTCTATCCAATAATATCTAAAATATTCCAAGTTTTGAAAATTAGGGTTTCTATGACAAACTCTAGATCAGCTAGCTCCGGAACCAAGACGGACACCTCAAATCGGTAAGATCTAATCCTTTGCTATTTTCATTTGAGGTTCTCATTTCAAAGTGATCTATCACATAAGCTTGATGATTTTGTGAATTCAACAACTTCCAAGAATGGAAGTATTTA
The DNA here is from genome assembly GCA_001517045.1 of Pseudotsuga menziesii. Lineage (NCBI taxonomy): Eukaryota > Viridiplantae > Streptophyta > Pinopsida > Pinales > Pinaceae > Pseudotsuga > Pseudotsuga menziesii. The sequence goes on from LPNX010050931.1 coordinate 70,197, forward strand.
ATCTCTTTGAAGAAAATTAATTGGACACCTACATGAGTAGAGAGGTTCCAGTTCTAGAGGGAGATGAGGCTCAAAGCCTTACTCAAGAAGAACTTGGTCAATACCAAGAAGATCATTGTTGATTGAGTCACGGATCAACTTGTACCAAAAGTGTCTCCCCAAAGACACCGGAGATGTTTGATTCCTTGACCAAGCTATTTTAAGGTAAGAACATACATCAGAAGATGACCTTAAGAAACCAGTTGAAGAATGTGAAGATCCAGAATGTAGGGACCATGCAGTCATACTTTACAAGGGTCTCTCAAATCAAAGAACAACCTGTAGCGGTAAAAAAAGACTGTGAAGATCCAGAATGCAGAGACCATGCAGTCATACTTTACAAGGGTCTCTCAAATCAAAGAACAACTTGTAGTGGTAAAAGAAGAAGTGAAGAATGCAGTAGTGCTGATGTCCATCTTGAATGGCCTCCCAGGATCATGGGATTCATTCATTTGAGGAATGTGTGTGAAAAGGAAGTGATTACTTTCAGTAGACTTTGGGAAGAAGAAAAATCTTGACTCATAAGAAGAGAAGAGAAGATGGGAGCAATTGAAGATCAAGCTCTCACCATCCAAAGAAGATCCCTCAAGCGATGAGGAATATGAAGAAATCAACTCTTATCCACCTTAGCATTTGGATAAGAAACGATGCTATCATGAATGAAGAAGACAATGAATTTGAATGCTCAAGAAGGAGTCTACCCACAAAACGAATAAAGATAAGTATTCAATTGTCATTTCATGATATTGTCTTGTTATGCATTTGTTTATATTCAGTTAATGTATTATGCATGATAGGATGTTTGCATTAATGACAGTATAATACTAATATGCATGTGATGGGTAAGTAGCTCATGGTGCTATACAACTCTCCATTGCTACTTATCTAGAATGAAACCTCTTTGCTGACATATTGGATTAGTGCACAATCTCAATGTTGTCCTGGTAGAGATGGAAGGCATCTAGAAAGTTTCAGTAAGATATGGATGAATGTTGTATTGGCTAAAGTAGTTGCATGATCATATATTTATGCATAAGAATTTTCCAGTATGAATATTCCTTATGAAATGTTTCTAACCATCCAAATGCATTTGAATTATAGGAAGAATGCGTACATAATCGCCTACAAGCAAAGAAGAATGAGACTTGCTCCGAAGAACAAGTGATGACAGTTCAAAGATGAAAAATAATATGACGATTGCAGTGACATCATTGATGTAGAACCTTCCAGACACCAAGAAGAAAGGGAAGACCAGTTCAATAAGAATGATGTCTAGGATGCAGTATCGAGACTTGAACAGAAGTTCATAGTTCCATCATGCAGTAGATGGAAACATCGTGGGATAAAAAGAAATATTCGTAGCATGAGGCTTTTCATGAAAATAAGGCCTAGACTACGAAGAGACATTTGCAGCCAGTAAGAGTTTAAACACATATATGATGAGCTTGATGAATATCTTAACCTTTGCTACAAGGTTGAAGATGCAAGTCTATACACTAGATGGTCACATAGAATATTAGTAGCATAGGAAGCTACTTGTCACTCTGGTACAGAATCTTTTAGTGCATAGAGTACGTAAGACAGAGGGAGTATGATGCTCCACTTCAGAGGGAATGACCCGAGAAGATCTAAAGTTTTGACATGGTACGACGTGATGGACAAATTACTGATGAATCCAGGATTTACTGAGAGTACAGTGGATTCCAACCTTTACTTCAAGGTTGAAGGTGGAAGAATAGTGATGCTCCTGTTATGTGTTGATGCACTATTTTCTAGGCATGGAGGTGTGGACAAGGGAAGTATGTAGTAGAGATCCTGAATAGGTTCAGGATGATGGACTACATGACCACACCTATGGCATCGAACTTGAAGCTATTAAGTGATGCTCCATTAGAAATGGTTGATGCTGCAATGTATCATCAGATGATTGGGTCCTTGATGTATCTGATGAACACAAGACTAGAAATTTGATTTGCTGTGAACACCTTGAGCCAGTTCATGATAGATCCGAGACATGTTCACTTTATTGCTGCAAAGCATATTTTGAAGTACCTAAAGGGTACAATTGATTATGGGCTCAAGTACGATGCAAATCAGAAGATTAACCTGGAGGGTTATGTTGATTCAGATTGGGCAGGCAGTGCCATCGATAGGAAGAGCACTTCAGGGTGTTGCTTTAGTATGGGATCAGGTGTGATCTCTTGGTTTAGCAGGAGGAAATCCTATGTGGCATTGAGTACAACTGAAGCAGAGTATGTCGCAGATTGTTCAGCTAGTTGTGAGGCAGTATGGCTGCAGAAGCTACTGTCTGATTTATTTGATCTCCAGGTGGATGCTACTTGTATACATTGTGAAAACCAGAGTTGTGTGAAGTTGTCAGAGAATAAAGTGTTCCATGACAAGTTGAAGCACATTGAGATCAAGTATCACTATATCAGGGATATGGTGCAGAGAGGAGCAGTGAAGCTCTAGTATGTTGCGACGGAGGAACATATAGCTGATGTGTTAACGAAGCCATTGGCCAGAGTGAAGTTTGAGTACTTAAGGGAGAAGCTTAGTGTTCTCTAGATTGAGGTTTCCTCCAAGGGAAAGTGATGAGTCCCAAAGCCATTCTGACGAGCAGGTCAAATGTAAGGGCTGAGCCATTCTGTCATGGTGAGAGGATTCAATTCTTTCCATGTCAGATATGAGTGCTGAGATCCAGATCCATTCTGATGAGCAGGTCAGATGTAAGGGCTGAGTAGTTCTGTTAAGGTGAGAGGATTCAGTTCCTTCCATGTCAGATACGAGTGCTGAGATTCATAGCCATTATGACGAGCAGGTCAGATGTAAGGGTTGAGCCATTCTGTCATGGTGAGAGGATTCAGTTCCTTCCATGTTAGATATGAGTGCTAGCCATTCTGTCGAGTAGGATAGATGTAAGGGCAACTGCCACTCTCCAGGAGAGTGGAGGCACCTGGTCCGTTACCAAGTAGCTCAATCTGGAACTGGGGGCCTTTTTGATGAGGGTGGAGGTTTTGGTTCCTTCTAGGTCAAATGTGAGTGCAGGCCATTCTAGCGAGGGTGTAGGATTTGGTTCCTACTAGGTTAGATATAAGGGCAACTGCCATTCTTCGGGAGAATGGAGGCACCTAGTCCATTACCAAGTAGCTCAGTCTGGGATTAGGGGCATTTATGGCGAGGGTGGAGGATTTATTTCCTTCCAGGTCAGATGTGAGTGCAAGCCTTTCTGGAAAGGGTGGAGGACTTATTTCCTTCCAGGTCAGATATAAGTGCTGAATCCTTTTCATAGATGATAGTGATTTCCTATCATGCTAGTGAATGTGAGTGTTGGGCCTTTTTGATGTGATTGTAGGATTCTACATGATCAGATGTGAGTGTTGGGCATGCCTTTCTGATGAGTAGGTCAGATGTAAGTGTTGGGCGGGCCATTCTAATGAGTAGGTCAGATATAAGTGCTGAAGAAGACGTACATGATGGCTAGGCCTACAACCAGCATGAAAGAAGGCTGGCTCTGTAGAACTTCCTATGACGAGAAGAATCATGAGATAGCACACATGATCATGACCAGAGAAGATCCATATCGTGCTATGATTCAGATCCAGTTATGATGACTCCGAGAGATCCAGATCGAGTGATGATCCAGATCCAGCAGTGATGTTCCAGATCGAGTGATGATCTAGATCCAACAGTGATGATCCAGATCGAGTGATGATCCAGATCCAGCAGTGATGATCCAGATTGAGTGATGATCTAGATCTAGCAGTGATGATCTAGATCAAGTGATGATCCAGATCTAGTGATGATATCCAGTGATGATCCAGATCGAGAGATGATCCAGATCTAGTGATGATGATCCAGATCGAGTGATGATCTAGATCCAGTGATGATGATCTAGATCCATATGAAGATGACCTAAAGATGAAGGTGACTTGAAGATGAAGATGATGAGAATTTTACGATGATTCAGATGATATAGAGAGGAAGACTTGTGCTAATAAATTGTGTGGAGAGAATACCTTCCTAGTTAAGAGGGAGTATTGATGTAATTGTAACTTCGGAATGTATTCTCTTGTATTTCTTATCTATTGTAACCCGATGTTTATTCTGGGATGTAATTGAGTCATGTCATACCCCGATGTTTATTCTGGGAAGTTTCTATAATGAGAAATTCATGTCAAGTCATTGTGGGTAACCCTCCTATTGGTCAAGGGTTAAAGTCCCCATAGTTATTGGGCCCTTGGGTTATTAGACTATCCTAGTGAAGTTGAACCTAGGTGAGTCATTGTAATTCGGGGCAATAGTCCCCACCATTGTGTTACCCTCCTATTGGTCAGAGGAGGCAAATTCCCCACAAGTGGTGGGGCACTAGGGATATTAGACACTCCTAGAGATTTCGGCTCTTGTAAGTAATTGTTAAGTGAGGCCGACATGTTGGAGTGGGTTCCATGTGAATGGAAGAATATAAATAGAAAGTGAGAGCCTCTCTATTTATTATACTCATACACACACACTCACTCATTGGGGCACATGAGTGAGAGAGGAGAATCTCTCTCAGTGAGAGAGAGAGAGGCTGCTGCTGTCGGGAGATCATCTTACTATTTTGGGCTTTTACCTTTTGTGCTGATTCTATCTCTGAGGAAGTTGCGGGGTTTTCTCCTTTATGGTTTCCTAAAGGAAAAATCTTTGTGTCTCTTGTCTCTTTTGTTGTGTTTGTGTTTTATTGCTATGCATATTATTCTCTCAGTTAAAGATCCTAAGATCATAATGGTAGCTTAAATGATAAAAATCTAACAGTCGAATACTCGACAGGTTATTTTCGAATTTCAGACATGGTAGCCATTGGATTTTGGACTCAAATTTTGTTGTGATAAATTCAAAATTGTTTCTTCATTTCCTGTTGATCATGATGTTGGTTTATATAAGTTTACTGGTTTTTATTCATGCAAAACTCAATTTTTTTGTTCATATGTTGTCCATTCCTATAAGCAAACTAAATTATGACATGAAATATTAGGTCACTTGAAATATGATAAAATGCATACCTTCAATATCTTCGACTAAAGGTGTTTATGAAGGTTGTGTTAATGTAGGAGCATCCTTTAAGGAAATTTAAACTTGTCATTGACCCCATGGAACTCCTAGAGACCTTTACCTAAAGGAGTGGGATGCCTTAATTTAAATTTATTAATATTAATGTATTAATTCCTAAGACTGTGATAATTCTAGAGATATCTAGTATTAGTTTATGTAGATGGAGTTTGTTTGCAATTTGATTAATTGAGAAAATAATTAGATAAGGATAAGATTGGTTTATATTTTCCTAGTTTAGAATATTCGATCCTATCTCTAGGTTTCAAATAGATATATTTAACTGTTGTATAAATTAATCAATCATTGTCTATGTGAGGCATGCTAGAAAACACTAAAGGACTGTAAATATGGATTTGGATTAGCTTAAGATTGAGTGAATTAAATGGGATTGTTTGTATTTGATTACGTGCTAATTATTCCCTTTTGAAATTCCTATGATTTTAAACTCCAATTATTAATTAGTACCAGTAGTTAATATTTAAATCCATTTATATTAGATTGGTGGATTGGGATCATTTTGTTTTCAAGTGATCGATTGTTCATTTAATAGTACTTATTATTATGAAATAAGTCTTGATTAAAATATGACTAAATATTCCATGCAATTATGTTGTGTGTGATGTGTAATATCCCTTATCTGTATCAGATATGAAATATTAACTCTTACTACTATGATAAAAAAAATCAGAGAACTAGTTGACATGTGGGAAATTTTCACAAGTAAAAATTGGGAATTGTACGTGGATTGCTGAGGGTTAATGGGAGAAACAAAAAAAAATATTTGGAGACTAAAATATCAGTACCCTTTTAGGTTTCTAGCATCATCCAGGATGAATTCTACTATCAGGATTCTGGGTGTCCCAACCAGTGCAAGCTGTGATTGAACATACAATTCCAAGAAACTGAGTGTTATGGAAGGATTAGGTGAGTTATAAATCACTTTTTATGAATAAAATATTCATTTTAACAGGTTCAGAAATTTTTTGGACAGTTAAGAAGTGTTTGGGTGAGTTTTAGGAAAAACTAGTAAATTTGGCTTAGAGGTTGCTTGCGCAAAAGAGGCCCCTCAAACATTGTATGGCCTCAACGAAATAATTTTTTTCAGTTATGTGAGTTTTTTGGATGATTTTATAACCTAAATAAACATACATAATCCATATTGAGCTTACATATCGTTCATAGCATCAAAAACAGTAAAACTAGTCAAATTTGACTAGCTAAAGAGCATGGATAAGAAAATAAAGTTCAAATTCAGTTTTGTACTTTATCATATATAAAAATAATTATGATAATATGTTAATAAAACTATATTATGCATAATAAAACTCATATTTCACTATCATGGTCTTAGCATCACTATCAGTGTCTAAAATCTTACCAAAGGATCATTAAATGAGCATTGGAATGCATCTCTCACAAAAGTGTGGCATTATAACCTCCTTGAGCAGAACAATTACTGTATTTAAGAGGTAATAATATTAATAAGGATATTATAATATCAAAAATATCTTGTAGGGTCTCATCTCCCTTAATGGTGCCAAAAACTGAAGAATATTGGCTTGAAACTAATACCCGGCACCAATCTGACAATCCTGAGAGCATAAGTGAAGTCTCATTCAATAGAGATCAAATTCCAAGGATACATGGTTGATATTTGAGATTGAAATTGGTAGTCAATTTCTTATCCTTGTTTCTCTATGGCTTCACTAAATAATGGAAGAGAATATAGAAGAGAGTGGGAAGCTTGGGGAGCATCACTCGAGGTGGGTGAGGCACGTCACTTAGAGAAAAAGATTAGATTCAGTCAACATAAAAATATTAATGATCCAAATTTGTTTAAAGGTTTTGGAAGTATTATTTTATAGACTGATTTATTTGTTGAGCAAGTCATCTACCTGTTGAGTAAGTTACCCACTTGCAAACCCTAACCCTAACCCATGAATGTTCCTTCCTCGAGGAGATGATCAAGTTTAGGATTTAGGAAATGTTTACTTGCTTTGTATCCTTCAACCAAATTGTAAAATGCACCCTCCTTAACCAAAAGTTTCATTGTTTATGAATGGAAGCTTTTTCTGTACTTTCCTATTTTGAAAACTGCCTTGTTTTTCTGTGCTTTTGATAGCTGTTGTCTTTTTATAACAGATTGTTTTTCTTATAAATTCTATATTTTTAGCTTGAGTTCCTTTTTATCATTTTCTTGATTTTCTCTATATTTCCACTTCTGAATGCCAACTCATGGTCCACTTGGACCCATCAACCCTCCTTGTCACCTAGCACATGTACAACTCATTTCCCAAATTAATTATTCTACATAATAATTAATTACATACAAATAACCATAATTAGGAATTTTAATCTAATACATGCCTCCATAGTATTAATTAATCAAAATTCCTTAAGTAGAGTTCATTTAATTAATTTTTAAACCCCTAGGCACTGGTAACGTCAACACTTTTAATGTCTTTCAAGGAAGGGACACTACAGTCCTCCCCTCCCAAGTTTGCTTGTCCTCAAGTAGAATCAATCCAAGATACTGCAAAATATGTTCACCCTCCCAAGTGGAATCTTCACTGGGAAACCATTTCCATGCACTAGTATTATTATAGTCATTCCCTTAATGACTAACCCTTCTTCCACAAAATTTTCACCCAGTTAAGATAACTGAGTAGAATGTTTGGATCCTACTGACTTATCTGCAACGATCCAAATGTTCCTGACCCATTTGGAAATTTGTCATTCCAAAGAATGGCAGGTTATATTTTCGGAACAACAGATCTCATTTTAACTAGTAAAATGGGAACCACATTTACTCATGATTAAGGTAATCTCTAAGGTTATTAGCTTACCTGTTGGGTATCATTCATTGTTGTCGTTACACTTTTGTCTTTTCATGTTTTGGTTTGAATAAAATTTTATTCAAATCCTTGTTTTTTTGGGTTCGTGGATTGCATAAAATAGTCGTTTTCTTTCAAATATATTAATTACGTGATCTACATTCTGCAATATTCAAAGACGATAAAGGGATTTCTTTTTTTGGAGGTTTTGAAATTCATTTTTTTGAAATTTGTTTTGAAATTCATTTTTGAAATTGGATTGATGAATTATTTTTTTAATTTCACCTTTCCACAACCCACAATGTGGATTGTGTATGTTAGAAATATTTTCACAATAAAAGTATATTTCATTAGTCCCCCAATTCCGCAACCTACAATGCAGATTGCAGAAATTGGAAACCCAATATATAATAAAATTGCAAGTTAGAATTTTGCGATTTCACAACCTGTAATGTGGATTGCATATTGCAAGAGAAATAAAGTAATTTTGGTTAGAAACTTTCACTCCACAATCCTACAACCCACAATACGGATTGTGTATTGCAGAAATCAAAAAGCAAAATGATCGAAAGAATACCTCCACAATTTTCTTTCTCTCTTTAATTTCAACCATTGATCTTTTTAAATCTACGATTCATATTCATTTTGCCATTGCATTTGTTGTTTAAAAATTCTGAATTTTCATTTTTATTTTACCATTTCCAAATTGTGAATTCTACCTCAGTGAAATATTTTTACTCCAAATTTTTACTAGGTCAATGGATTTATCTCTCTCAAGTAGATTATCGGTAAGTTCTTTCAGTATCTTACCTCCATTGGTATAATTTTAGAAATCTGATTCGGTGTAAAATTATTTTGTCTTCTGCATTTTTATTTTTTAGAATTCTCCCTATTTCCTTTCAATCATGTTAAGAACTACTAGATCTAAAACGTCCTTAAACGAGCAGAAAAACAAAGAACCAAACTCTGGCATTTCCTCAGACACAAATGGATGAGTTTCTGAAGCCTATCACTTAGACTGGACCAGAATTTACTCAATTTTTTATAACGATGATTTTTCAGGAATTCAACAAGACCATCCAACTTTCATAAACATTAATATGTCTCAAATCCATGCCATAACATCTAGTACCACTTTTATGCCTTATATCGATGCTGTGAAATGGATAATTGACCATGCAAACCCTTAAGGCCGCTCATTTAATGACCATGTGCAAACCCAGTTGGCTTATGTTTTCCTAGGATTTTTTGATAGAGATTATTCCCTCAAGCCACCCCAATAATTGCTTATCAAGCAATTTATTGAAACTTTTGTGACACCATACAATTTCAAAGAAATTATTAAGTCTTGGATGGACAACCCTGCAACCTTCTTACCCAAACCTGACAAAATGTACCCTATCTCTTGGTTTAGGGAACCTTTCTCTCCGTGTTGCTGTTGCAACCACTACCCCAAAAATTTTGAGATTTTAGATCCCCTCATAAATTTTAACTTTTATAATTCCCCGGGTTAATTTTTCTCTCTGAGGATATTTTCATGATTTAGTTTAATTTTTTGTATAAAGTTAAAAGATTTTTTTTGTTGAAGGTTGAAACTCAGGTTTTTTACCCAATGTAGCAATTGATCTTCTCAGGTCCAGCCGACACGAAAAAGAAACTTATGTTTCTCATCCAATTTTTGGCTTATTCTTAACGGAGTTTCAAAAAACATTTTTTTTAGTTTGTCAATATGTCGACGCAACACGGGTCTTGGATCCGACCTTCTCGGCAAGGTTTTATTTTTCTTTCCAACATTTTGTTTATATCTTTGTGGAATTTTTCTTGGGAATATCATTTAATTTTACCGATGATATCGGTCCAACTCAAAGATCCGAACCAATTCTATCAGGAAGGTTTTGTTTTCTTATCTGCCAGCCTCTCGTCAGGATATTTTCGTAACTTCACCGATGGGACTTTTTAGAAGTATCTGCCGACAACATCAACGGGACTAATTTATGCAATATGATACGTTCAGATTTTTTTTATCATTTTCGATCGATGTTTTTTTGAGGTTTGGTCGATAAAGTTTGCAGCAGTTTTTATTGAGTTCCCGCTATGGTGTCGGAAGAAATCTAGTATTGGAGTCGATGCTGTTGTAGGTGATCTTGATTTTCACCATCGATGAAGATTGAAAGGATCATGTCGATAGTATGATCATTGGTAAGAGTTTTGAATTATAGTTGATAACATCGGATCCGCTCCGTGAGTCCACTTGACACTTTCACAACCTCCTCAGTTTTGTTTTCCGATGGTTTTGCCGATAAGGCTTGTGACCTTTGGCGCTAAACAGTGTTTTATCCTCGGTAATTTAATCATCCAACTACCGCATTAATGACTTTCTGGGGTTGTTTTCTATTTAATCCTTGGATAGTTTGTTTTATGTTTAATTTCACCTGGTGTTTGGAGCGCTCTGAGCTGTCAATCGCCACTCAGATCAAGCCAACTGCGCGAGTTGTTTTCTGTGCCAATTGTCAATCTTTTCTACAAGTTAGGATTCAAGATCTATCCTAATCATAGTTTATTTTTTCTATTGGGGTAAATAGGTGTTTGTTAAGGTTTCATGGGATTAGTTTTTTCCCAGTTTATGGTTTTTAAAGTCGTATTTGACCCCGTAGGTAGCCTTTGCATTTGTATTTAGGGTTCTCAAACCTATGATGGTTTTTCAGGTTTCTTCTACGCCATGAATCCTTATCACATGTTCTCTTGTTTTTCTCACATGATTATATGGTTTTTCTACTCCACTCGACCTCACCACTCACACCATGTCAAACATAAGCATTAGCGGGATTTTGTCCAGTCGAACGTTTCATTGACTGCGCCTCCCGTGGTTGAATTTATTATGGTTAAAGTGCCATTTTTGGATGAGGTAGGGTTTGGGAGGTTTTCCATGAACTCGATTTCACTTTGGCCTTGTTGTTAAAGCCACTAAGACGTTGTGGAGGTTTGTTCCCATTGTTTTCCATAGGGAGAATCCCTATTTTTTTTCTTTAGTTAGAAGTATTTCCCAGTCACATGGTATGCAGAATGATGTTCGAAGAATGCCTCAAATGTCTGTTTTCTTTTAAAACCTAAGGTCTAAGACCCGTGTAGCATGAGAAGTTCGCATTTTGGATTAATCTAGTTGAAACCTATTGTTTACCTTCTGCTTTCTAGAGTGGATGAGTAACCTTTGCTTAATATCACAGAGTCTTTAAGATGTTCAAAGATGAATTGGTAAATCTATTTTTGTTGAAATAAACTCATGTTTATCATTTAAAGTTCTATTCATTTTCTTACATTTTTTGTAGTTGTTCATCTCAGTATTCTATGAATGATGCATGCATGTTGGTAATCACAATAACTCTAAAACTTCCTTTGGTATGTTTATGGCAGTTTCATTCTTCATACAACAACATGCCTAAGAAAGGGAAGAAAAAGGCACAGGCCCCAGGAGATTATCCAAAGGTAGAGATTTTACCTAAGGTGGAAATTATTTATGAGGACACAAAATCCATCACAGGGGTAGAGCCAAAATTTAAGTGGGGTCATATTTATCAGATGATCAAGGACCAGGTTGTTCCAAATGCAAGTTTACATGACATACCAGTGTATGTAAATATAATGAAATTTTCTATCATGAAAGTATTTACATTCCTCAAACTCTTCCCATGTGACAAGTTAATTGGTTGGATTCTACCACCGGAAGATATGAATACTATAATTTTGTCGAACATAGAAAAATAGGGTTTTGCTGCTTTCCGCCCTGCGTATATAACTAAAGCATGTAAGACACGTACACCCTAGGTTACATGACAGATAAATAGATAAAGGATCTGGACTTAAATGTGTTTGACTATGTGAAGAAAATGATGGTATCCAGGAAGTAGTTTCACCAAAAACCCTTAGGATAATATGAAAATTCCATCCTACGCACCTTATACTGAATCTTAGCCCTGATGTTGAATCAGATCTTCAGTCGCGCAAATGGGAAATTTTATAAGATAAGTTGGATACCCTTGATATATTACGTAGCCATGCAGGGTACTATTTTTAGCTAGGTCAACATCATGAAAAGTAGCCTATCTTCATGCATAGTTGTAGAACTTGTGGGTCTAACCCAAAGGAAGTCAGAAGTTTATATGAGCTCTTTCTTAATTGACTGCATCTTATGCACACATTATTTCTCAGTGATAAATTGCAAATAGGATCCTTCTAGGAATCCTATATACTCTACATATCAAATCTTATGGGAACACAAGTATTATAGTTTCTATAAGAACATTTGTAAATATTTTATGATGCCACCATACAAGATAATATTTCTTAAATATTGCAATTTCATGTCTGAAGGAGCATTAGAGACGGTGAGCGAATATGGGGATTATTTTTTCTTCAAGGAAGGTCTATATTTAAGAATGTATGGGGGATCCAAAGCTTCTTCCTTTCTACCAAAATATTCCATAGATTATGTTATTCATAAAGAGGTAGTAAGGAAGTTGTATATAGATGGTCTCAGGAACTTTCTGTTTGACATGAAGAAATTTTTATATTCTCCACTACCATTTTGTATTGGTATTTATAGGTTCTCTAAGGTAAAAAGTGCTCTCGATTTCATGAAAGAGCTCGAACGTTTTCATTTCAGAGAAAAATTTCCCGTATAAATGATCTTTGAGACAAGGTCTTGAAATACCGTGCATCCGTAAGGGTACACTTTGAATAGAATCATCATTGGGATAAGGATGAGGAAATATATCACAATGCATGTAGCATGGCTTCTTTGAGCAAGAGATTCAAGAAGAAAATCATGACCATCGGAGGAAAAGGAAGTAGTAGTGGGACAACTGAACAACAAAAGAAGAATGAAGAAGCTACAAAGAAAAGGGAAGAGGAGGCCCGAAGTTTATTACAGGAAGCATAGAAACGATTAGCTAAGGAAGAACATAAGTAGAAAGAAGAATAAGAACAAAGGCAGATGGAGGAGGATGAAAGGATGCAAAACGAGGTTGATCGAGCAAGAGAAGAGGTAGAAAAGGTAGTTGAAGAGATTAAAAAGAAGGAATAGGAAGATCATGACAGAAAGAATCAAGAGAAGGACCAAGCTAATGACATTCCATTGGATTCTTTTGTCCCATCAGATATCAAGATGATAGAAAGACAAGTTTCCATTATAGAGCTTGAATTGGTACCTTTCATCCCATCTCATGCACATGTCGTGAATAACTTAGATACAATTTTCTTTGAAAAGAGCAAGAAGAGAATTGTGAGAAGGTCAGAAAAAAGATTGAAAACATGTGATCATCATGTAGAAATCGTATTAATAGAAAAGATAGTCATGCAAAGGAAAAATGAAGACCCTAAACCCCTTGCAATGGAAAATGTAGATAATGTCAGCAAGTTGGTAGAGGATGTTGGGCAGTATAAAGAAAATATGTCCCATGTGAAGGAAACTTTGAGAAAAGAAAGAGGAGAGGGATAAGATTTAAAAAGGAAACATGATGATATTCTCTCAGAGTTTGAGAAATTCAAGGAATCATAACAAGTGCTGGAATCAGACAAGGATGCACTAACACTGTTAGTTGCAATCAATGAAGGAGAAAAGAAAGATATTGAAAGCAAGGTTTCAGAGTTGGAAAAGCAGAAGGCCGCAGTCAACAATAGATCAAAAGAACTAGAAACTTAGAATAGCCTTCTAGAGAAGCATCTCAAGGTGGAAAATGAAAAACAGCTTGATGCAACTCCATTTTGTAATCAAGCACGTTTGTTGCAAAGAAAAATAAAAAATAAATCAAGTTCAATTAAAGTTGGTAGAGGAAATGTTTAAGATTAAACAGATAGAGGCTAGACTAAAGGAAATAGCACATGACTCATCAGAGTTCATAAAAGGGTTATCAGAATTCACATAACTTGTGCAAAGTCATCTGACTTGGATCATAGCTAATTCATACTTTCCAGATAAAATGCCTGGAAAGACTACAAGAGGATTGAAGATGGAATTGGCACTATTGAATTTCAGTAGCAAAGCAACATCAGATTGAGCACATCAATTGATAAAACTATAGAAAAGTGTAATTTTTCGGGTACATAGGGTACTTCCAAGACTGAACACCAAGAAAAACCACTCACACAAACAGAGCACAAATCAATACACCGATGTTTGTCACATGGTTAAAATCCTTGAGAGGGAAACATTCAACGACCCCAACCAAATAGCTACTTGGATCAATTTATTATGCAAAGGAAAGAAAGTTACAAATGATCTTCTCATAATCGATCAACTAGCCAAGGACCGTCCATGCTCTTTAAATAGAGGTCATGGACCAATCATGTGTTAAGCCACGGATCAATGGTAGGTATGATCTAAGAGAAATTGAGGATCACTGTATGTCTAGAAAATATCGTGACCATTGGATTAGAATATTTACAAATGCATACTACTGCATACTAAAGAAACACACTTTACCTAATGGATATATTACACAAGTTGATCTTAACTAAGTCCTAAGTGTCTAAATATCCTAACATCCCCCCTTAAGAAAAACTTGGGATAGGATTGAAGGATTTACAAAAGTGACACTATTAGGAGAAGGAAGGAGGCATTAGAGCCTATCCCCCCTTAATGACACATTCATGAACTCTTAACATAGATCGAAGTTTAGAAAACTTCGCTTCTGTAAGAGACTTGGTGAAGATGTCTGCAACTTAATCATGTTGATGTATATGTAAATTCGGAATGTATTCTTCTATATATTTTATATTATTGTAACCCGATGTTTATTCCGGGATGTTTCTATTATGTATTTGAGTCATGT
>LPNX010050948.1:0-10285 GCA_001517045.1 Pseudotsuga menziesii
TTAAAAAAAATAGCATTTCTTTAATAAATCAAATAAATAAAGTATGCATAAACTACATAATAGCAACTTTCAATACACTGCGTACATAGATGGTAAGATTAAGAGCTTAGTACCCCTTCATTTCATAAATAATGACTTTAAAAAACATTAGTTTATCTCTTTAATAACGAGACTTTAAAAAACACCATTTGTTTTATAAAACAAATAAATAAAGTATGAACAAACTACATTACCACACCTTTTTATAGGTTATTCTCTCAATTGTTAGGAGGAATAGATTACTATCAGTCATTTTTTTAAAATCTTGATTTCTAAGACAATTACTTTATTTATTGAAAAACACATTATTTTTAAAAATCCCATTTGTTTAATAAATTGAATAAACAAAGTATGCAATTTTATACATAATCACACCTTTTTATACATTATGTACAAAATGTGTAAGCACAATAGTTAAGTACCCCTCATTTTTAAAAATCATGACTTCGAAAACAAATACTTTATTTCATAAAAAAAAACAAGTTTTAAAATAAAACCATTTAATTAAGAAGTTCAATAAAGAAAGTATGAAAATTATACTTGATAAAAAAAATTATAGTTTGCACACATAGTTGGTAATAGGAGTAGCATAGTACCCCTCATTTAAAAAAATCATAACATGTAAAAAAATTACTTAATTCATAAAAAACAAGAATTAAAAAAAAACACCATTTATTTCATAACAATCAACAAAGTATTCACATTCTACTTGATCGTACCTCTTTATACAGTGTTCATGCAATTAGTAAGAGATATTTATTACTATCCCTCATTTAAAAAAAAACATGACTCATAAAACAATTACTTTATTTCTTAAAAACATGATTTTAAAAAAAATGTTATATATTTAATGAATAGAATAAAGAAATTTTCGACATGCTACACAATATCACCTTTTTATACAATATGCACAAAGTTGGTAAGAGGAAGATCTTAGCACCACTCATTTTTAAAAATGACTTTTTCTAAAATGCCATTTATTTAATAAATTGAATGAAGAAATTATCTACATTCTATAGAATGGAACCTTTTTATACATTGCACAAGTAATTGGTAAGAGTTAGAATTTAGTGTCCCTTATTTTTAAAAATCACATAGTCTAAGGAATTATTGTATTTTTGAAAAAATAATACTTTCTAAAAAACATCATTTTTTTATTGATTCAAATAAAAAAAACATCCACCTTATACATGATCACACAATTTTATAGGTTGTGCATGCAATTGTCACTAGGAATAGCTTTGTACCCCCCATTTTTATAAATTACGTTCTCTAAAAAAATTCTTTGTTTCTTGAAAACAAGACTTTAAAAAAAAATCATTCGTTTAATAATTCGAATCAACAAAGTATGCACATTCTTCATAATCAAATAGTTTTATACATTGTGCATACAATTTTTATGACGAAGAGATTAGTACCCATTATTTCTATCAATAATGACTTAATTTTTTTTCCTTTATTTCTTAAAAATCATGAATTAAAAAAATGTATTTGTTTAACCAATCAAATAGAAAATATATGCAAATTTTACATAATTCCACATTTTATCCATTTTGCATGCTATTATTAAATGGAACAACTTATTACCCATTGTTTTTAAATATCGCAACTTCTAAACAAACTAGTTTATTTCTTAAAAAAACAAGACTTTTTAAGAAGTGCCATTCATTTACTAAATCAAATAAACAAAGTAAGAAGATTCTACATGATCACACTTTTTTATTGGTTGCACACGTAATTGGTAAGAGGAATATATAACTACCCCTTGTTTTAAAAAATATCAACTTCTAAAAAATATATATATTTTTCTTGAAACACACCTTTAAAAAAATGACAGTTGTTTAACAATTTGAATAAAAAAGTAAGCGCATTCAACAATATTGCCCCTTTTTATACATTGCGCACACAATTGGTGTTAGGAATATCTTAGTACCCCTGTTTTTCTAAAATCATGTTTAAAAAAAATATTTCTTAAAAAACACTATTGAAAATAATCGACATTTCTTTAATGAATAAATAAGCAGAGTATGCACATAATCACACCATTGTATGCATTGTGCCCACAACTGGTAAGAGGAATAGTTTAGTACCCCATGATTTTAAAAGTTATGAGTTGTAAAAAAGAGATTTCCTAAAAAAAAAGACTTTTTAAGAAACATCATTTGTTTCATAAATCAAATAAACCAATTTAGTGCATTCTACATTATCACACCCTTCTATAGGTTGTGCAAACAATTGGTAAGAGAAATAACTTACTTCCACACATTTTTAAAAAGAAGGACTTCTAAATAAATTACTTTATTTGTTAAAAACAAGAGTTTTTTAAAAATGACAATTCTGTAATGAATCGAATAAACAAAGTATGCACACTATACATAATCATACATTGGATGTAAAATTTGTAAGAGGAAGAGATTAGTACCCCTAATTTTAAAAAATCCCAATTTCTAAAATAATTAGTAGATTTCTTTAAAAACCAAGACATTTAAAAAAACTCATTTATTTAATAAATGGAATAAACAAATTATGCAATTTGTACATAAACATAGATTTTTATAGTTTTTGCTTGAAATTCATAAGAAGAATAGATTGGTACCCCTCATTTTTAAAGTTTATTGCTTCTAAAAAAATATTTTATTTCTTAAAACACACGTCTTTTAAAAACATGATTTATTTAAAAAATAGAATCCACATAGTATGGACATTCTACATGATCACACGTTTTTATATATTGTTCATGCAATTGGTAAGATGAATAAATTTGTAACCCTTTTTTTTAAAATCGTGTCCTCTAAAAAGAAAATAATATTTCTTGAAAAATAAGACAATTAAAAATCGTCTTTTACTTAATAAATAGAATCAACAAAGTGCGTAGATTCTATATAATGGAACCTTTTGATATAGTGTGCATACCATTGGTAAGAGGAAGAGCTTAGTACCCCTTGTTTTAAAACATACAACATCTAAAAAAGTCACTTTATTTCTTAAAAACAATAATTTGAAAAAAAATGTCATTTGTTTAATAAATCAAATAAACATATTTTGCACATTATTCTTGATCGCACACTTTTATAGATTCCACATGCGTTTGGAAAGAGAAATAACTTAATACCCCTTGTTTTTATAAATTGTGTTCTTTAAAACAAAATTTCTTCTTAAATACAAGAATTAAAAAAACAACAACATTAGCTTAATAATTCAAATCAACGAAGTATACACATTCTTCATAATCGAATAGTTTTATACATTGCACACACAATTCGTATGAGGAAGAGCTTAGTCCCGCTTGTTTCTAAAAATCATTACTTTAGATTTTTTTCTTTTCTTTCTAAACAAAACATGACTTAAAAAAATGCATTTGTTTACCCAATCAAATAGTAAAAGTATCCACATTTTACATAATTCCACATTTTATGCTTTGTGAATTCTATTGTTTTTTTTCTGTTGGCAAAGTGGTGTCCAACCCCCCTGACTAGCAGGGTTGCCATTGGCTAAGTAGCCATGAACCAGGGGCATCTAAGCCGTCAAAATCACCCAGGGATCGCACCCGGCTTGGACCGCACCAACCCTTAACATGGTTGGATTTTTTTTATATCCGACGGGATTAGAATTGACGACCTTCCAGCTTAGCCATACCCTGCCACCAACTATTCTACATCTCATGGATTTTGTGAATTCTATTGTTAAAAGGAACAACTGAGTACCTATTGTTTTTAAAAATCACAATTTCTAAACAAATTAGTTTATTTCTTAAAAAAATAAGACTTTTTAAGAAATGCCATTTGTTTACTAAATAAAATAAACAAAGTAAGAATATTCTACCTAATCGAACCTTTAAATACATTGTTCACATAGTTGTAAGCATGAAGAGCTTAGTACCACTTCTTTTAAAAATCATGACTTCTAAAAACATTAATTTATTTCTTAAAAAACATGTTTAAAAAAATAATATTTCTTTAATAAATCAAATAAACAAGGTATGCACATTCTATAGAATAGAAAATTGCAATACACTGCGCACATAGATGGTAAGAGGAAGAGTTTGGTACCCCTTCTTTTAAAAATCACGACTTCGAAAAACATTACTTTATCTCTTTAAAAAGGAGAATTTAAAAAACACAATTTTTTAATAAATCAAGTAAGAAAATTATGCACATTCTACATTATCACACATTTTTATAGGTTGTTCACTCAATTGTTATGAGGAACAACTTATTATCACTCATGTTTTAAAAATCGTGATTACTAAGACAATTACTTTAATTCTTAAAAAAAAATATTTAAAAACCCCATTTGTTTAATAAATCGAATTAAAAAACTATGCAATTTTATACATGATCACACCTTTTTGTACATTTCACACAAAATTGTTAAGCAGAAGAGCTTAGTACCCCTCATTTTTAAAAATCATGACTTCTAGAACAAGCATTTTTATTCTTAAAAAACACAAGTTTTTAAATAACATCATTTGATTAATAAGTTCAATAAATAAAGTATGAAAATTATACTTGATCACAAATTTTTATAGGTGGCACACACAATTGGTAAGAGGAATACTGTAGTACCCCTCATTTTAAAAAATAACAACATCTAAACAATTACTTAATTCATAAAAAACAAGAATTGTTAAAAATCACCATTTATTTAATAAATTGAATCAAGAAAGTATTCACATTTTTCATGCTATTAGTAAGAGGCATATGTTAGTATCCCTCATTTTTTAAAGTCATGACTCATAAAATAATTAATTTATTTCTTAAAAAACATGATTTAAAAAAAAATGTTATATATTTAATAAATGGAATAAACAGATTTTGCACATGCTACATAATCTCACCCTTTTATACATTATGCACACAGTTGGTAAAAGGAACTTCTTAGTACCCCTGATTTTTAAAAATGGCATTTTCTAAAATGTCATTTATTTAATAAATGGAATCATGAAAGTATCTACATTCTACATAATGGAACCTTTTTATACATTGTGAACGCATTATGTAAGAGTTAGAGTTTAGTGTCCCTTCTTTTTAAAAATCATGTATTCTAAGAAATTACTTTATTTCTTAAAAAACAAAACTTTCTAAACAAATTCCATCTGTTTATTACTTCAAAACAACAAAGTATGCACCTTATATATGATCAATTTTTTTTTATAGATTTTGCATGCAATTATCAAGAGGAATAGCTTTGTACCCGTCATTTTTATAAATCATGTTCTCTAAAAAAAATCTTTGCTTCTTAAAAACAAGACTTTTAAAAAAACACAATTTCTTTAATAATTATATCAATAAAGTATGGGCATTCTTCATAATCAAATAGTTTTATACATTATACACATAGTTTGTATGAGGAAGAGTGTAGCACCCCTTGTTTCTAAAAATCATGACTTAATATTTTTTTTCCTTTCTGTCTTAAAAAACATGACTTACAAAAATACATTTTTTTAACCAATCGAATAGAAAAAGTATGCACATTTTACATATTTCCACATTTTATGCATTGTGCATGTTTTTTTTAAAAGGAAAAAATTAGTATCTATCATTTTTAAAAATCACAACTTCGAAACAAATTAGTTTATTTCTTAAAACACGAGACTTTTTAAGAAATGAAATTTGTTTACTAAATCGAATAAACATAGTAAGAAGATTCTACATGATTGCATATTTTTATAGGTTGCACACGCAATTGGTAAGAGGAATATATTAGTACCCCTTATTTTCAAAAATCTTTTAAAAACATGAATTTTATAAAATGACATTTGTTTCAGAATTTGAATGAACAAAATATACACATGATGCATGATCACACCTTTTTATACATTGTGCACACAGTTGGCATCAAGAATATCTTAGTACCCCTATTTCTGTAAAATCATAATAAAAATAAATACTTTATTTCTTAAAAAACATGATTTAAATAAAAATAGACATTTCCTTAATAAATCAAATAAATATAATATGCACATTCTACATAATCACACCTTTCCATACGTTGTGCACACAATTGGTAAAAGGAAGAGTTTAGTTCCTCACACTTTTAAAAGTCATGACTTGTAAAAATATTATATTATTTAAAAAAAAACATTTAAAAAAAATCCATTTGTTTAATAATTCAAATAAACCAAATTTTTGCATTCTACATTATCATACCCTTCTATATGTTGTGCACACAATTGGTAAGAGAAATAATTTACTACCACTCATTTTTAATAAGTAGGACTTCTAAATAAATTACTTTATTTGTTAAGAACAAGAGCTTTTTAAAATTGTTACTTCTTTAATCAATCAAATAAACAAAGTAAGAAAAATATACATAATCACACATTTTCTTACATTGGATGGAAAATTTGTAAGAGGAAGAGACTAGTACCCCTATTTTTTAAAACTCACAACTTAAAAAAAAAATCTTAAAAACCAAGACATTTAAAAAAAATCATTTATTTAATAAATCGAATAAACAAAGCACATGCTTTCTACATAATCATAGATTTTTATAATTTGCATATGAAATTCATAAGAGTAATAGATTGGTACCCTCATTTTTAAAATTTAAGAAATCTAAAAAAATTGTTTTATCTCTTAATCGACATGACTTTCAAAATAAGCATTTATTTAATAAATTGAATCCACATAGTAGAGAAATTCTACATGATCACATGGATTGATACATTGTTCATGCAATTGGTCAGAGGAATAACTTTTTAACCCTTGTTTTTAAAAATCATGTCATAAAAAAAAATTTCTTCAAAAAAAGACATTTAAAAAAAGTCGTTTACTTAATAAATAGAATCAACAAGATGTCAAGATTCTATATAATGGCACCTTCTATACAAGTTTTTCACATTCCACATGATCGCACACTTTTATAGATTCCACATGTGATTGGAAAGAGAAACAACTTAATACCCCTGTTTTTAAAAATCACGACTTTAGAAAAAAATGTTTTATTTCTTTAAAGACGTGACTTTTTCGAAAGATTCATTTGTTTAATAATATGGACCAAAAAATTATGCAAATTCTACATGATTGCACATTTTTATGCATTGCTCTCACAATTGGTATGAGTAATATATTAGTACCACTATTTGTTTTTAAAATTATAGTTTCTGTGGAAACTTAAGTTATTTTGGAAAAAACATGACTTTTTATCAATCTCCAACTGTTTATTAAATAAACTTAACAAAGTATGCACATTTATACATAAACGGACCTTTAATTACATTATGCACACAATTGTAAACATGAAGAGCTTATTACCACTTCTTATAAAAATCACGACTTCTAAAAACATTACTTTATTTCTTAAAAAATACGAATTGAAAAAATGACATTTATTTAATAAATCAAATAAACAAAGTGTCCACATTCTACATAATAGCACATTTCTGTACACTATGCACAAATATGGTAAGTGGAAGAGCTTAGTACCCCTTCTTTTTAAAAATCATGACTTTGAAAATCATTACTTTATCTCTTTAAAAATGAGACTTTAAAAAAACCATTTGTTTAATAAATCAAATAAGCAAAGTATGCACATTCTTCAATATCACACCTTTTTTTAGGTTATGCACTCAATTGTTAGGAGGAATAACTTACTATCACTCTTTTTTTCTAAACAGGATTTCTAAAACAATTACTTTATTTCTTAAAAAAACATATTTTTTAAAAACCCCATTTGTTTAATAAATCGAATAATCAAAGTATGCAATTTGATACATAACTACACCTTTTTGTAAATTGTGCACAAAATTAGTAAGTGGAATAGTTTAATACCCCTCATTTTTAAAAATCATGACTTCTAAAACAAATACTTTAATTTTTAAGAAACAGAAGTTTTTAAATTACACCATTTAATTCATAAGTTCAATAAACAAAGTATGAAAATTATACTTGATCACAAATTTTAATAGGTTGCAAACACAATTGGTAATAGGAATAGCATAGTACCCCTCATTTTAAAAAATCACAACATCTAAAAAAATTAGTTAATTCATAAATTGAATCAACAAAGTATTGACATTCTACATGATCAAACCTTTTTATTCATTGTTCATGCAATTAGTAAGAGGAATATATTAGTATCCCTCATTTTTTAAAATCATGACTCATAAAAAAATTAATTTATTTCTTAAAAAACATGAATTTTTAAAAAATGTTATATATTTAATAAATGGAATAAACAAACTTTGCAAATGCTACACAGTCTCACCTTTTTATACATTGTGCACATAGTTGGTGAGATGAAGATCTTAGCACCCCTAATTTTTAAAACTGACATTTTATAAAATGCCATTTATTTAATAAATGGAATCAAGAACCTTTTTATACATTCCGAGCTCAATTGGTAAGAGTTATAGTTTAGTGTCCCTTCTTTTTAAAAAACACGTATTCTAAGAAATTATTTTTATTTCTTAAAAAATAAGAATTTCTAAAAAATCCATTTGTTCATTGATGCAAATCAACAAAGTATGCACCTTATACATGATCACACAATTTTATAGGTTGTGCATGCAATTGTCAAGAGCAGTAGATTTCTACCCCTCGTTTTTTTTAAATCGGCTTCTATAAAAAAAATCTTTGCTTCTTAAAAACAAATCTTTATAAAAAACACCATTTCTTTAATATTTCGAATCAACAAAGTATGCACATTCTTCATAATCACATAGTTTTATACATTGCTTGCACAATTTTTATGTGGAAGAGCTTACTACCCCTTGTTTCTAAAAATCATGACTTAAAAGTTTTTTCCTTTATTTCTTAAAAACATGACTTAAATTTTTTTATTTATTCAACCATTCGAATAGAAAACATATGCATATTTTACATAATTCCACATTTTATATGCTTTATTTGTTAAAAACAAGAGTTTTTTAAAAATGTTAGTTCTTTAATACCCCTTCTTTTTAAAGATAATGACTTTGAAAAAAATTACTTTAAAAATGAGACTTTAAAAAATACCATTTATTTAATAAATCAAATAAGCAAAGTATCCACATAGATGGTAATAGGAAGAGATTAGTACCCCTTCTTTTTAAAAATCATGACTTTGAAAAACATTACTTTATCTCTTTAAAAACGAGACTTTAAAAAACACCATTTGTTTAATAATTCAAATCAGAAAAGTATGCAAATTATACATTATCACACCTTTTTATAGGTTGTGGACTCAATTGTTAGGAGGAATAACTTACTATCACTCATTTTTTTTAAATTGTGATTTCTAAAACAATTACTTTATTTCTTAAAATCCACATCTTTTTTAAAACCCCATTTGTTTAATAAATCAAATAAACAAAGTATGCAATTTTATACACAATCACACATTTTTGTACATTGCGCACAAAATTGGTAAGCATAATAGTTTAGTACCCCTCACTTTTAAAGACGATGACTTCTAAAACAAAATATTTAATTTTAAAATAAACATAAGTTTTTAAATAACACCATTTAATTAATAAGTTCAAAAATAAAAGTATAAAATTTATACTTGAACACAAGTTTTTATAGGTTGTACACACAACTAGTAAGAGGAATAGTGTAGTGCACCTAATTTTCAAAATTGACAATATCTAAAAAAATTACATAATTCATAAAAAAAAAAAATGCCATTTATTTAATAAATTGAGTGGACAAAGTATTCACATTCTACATGATCAAACATTTTTATACATTGTTCATGCAATTAGTAAGAGGAATATATTAGTATCCCTCGTTTTTTAAAATCACAACTCATAAAACAATTAATTTATTTATCAAAAAACATGAATTTTATAAAAATGTTATATATTTAATATATGGAATAAACAAATTTTGCACATGCTACACATTCTCACCTTTTTATACATTGCGCACACGGTTTGTAAAAGTAATATCTTAGCACCCTTCATTTTTAAAAATGTCATTTTCTAAAATGATATTTATTTATTAAATTGAATCAAGAAAGTATCTGTATTCTACATAATGGAGCCTTTTTATACATTGTGAACAGAATTGGAAAGAGTTATAGTTTAGTGTCTCTTCTTTTTAAAAATCATGTATTATAAGAAGTTTCTTTATTTCTTAAAAAAATAGACTTTCTAAAGAATGAAATTTGTTTGATAATTTGAATCAGCAAAGTATGCACATTCTTCATAATGGAATACTTTTAGACATTGTGTAGATAATTTGTATGAGGAAGAGATTCAAACCCCTTGTTTCTAAAAATCATGACATAATATTTTTATCCATTCTTTCTTAAAAAACATGAT
>LPNX010050948.1:18919-32377 GCA_001517045.1 Pseudotsuga menziesii
AGGTTGCACAAACAATTGTTAAGAGAAATAGCAATTTACCCCTCATTTAAAAAAATTACAACATCTAAAAAAATTACTTAATTCATAAAAAACAATAATTAAAAAAAAACGACATGTATTTAATAAATTGAATCAACAAAGCATTCACATTATACATGAACACACCTTTCTGCACATTGTTCATGCAAATAGTAATAGGAATATATTAGTATCCCTCATATTTTAAAATCATGACTCACAAAACAATTAGTTTATTTCTTAAAAACCATGTGTTTTTAAAAAATGTTATATATTTAATAAATGTAATAAACAAATTTTGCACATGCTACAAAATCTCACCTGTTTTACATTGTGTACAAATTTTGTAAGAGGAAGATCTTAGCATCCCTCATTTTTAAAAATTGCATTTTCTAAAATTACATTTATTTAATAAATGGAATCAAGAAAGTATCTGCATTCTACACAATGGAACCTTTTTATATATTGCGTACGCAATTGGTAAGAGTTAGAGTTTAGTGTCCCTTCTTTATAAAAATCACGTATTCTAATAAATTACTTTGTACCCCTCATTTCAAGAGGAATAGCTTTGTACCCATTGTTTTTATAAATCTTGTTCTCTAAAAAAAATTATTTGCGTCTTAAAAACAAGTCTTAAAAAAACCATTTGTTTAAAAATTCGAATCAACAACGTATGCACATTTTTCATAATAGAATATTTTATACATTGCGTAAACAATTTGTATAAGGAAGATCTTAGTACCCCTTGTTTCTAAATATCACGGCTTAATATTTTTTCCTTTGTTTCTTAAAAAATATGTCTTAAAAAATGGATTTATTTAACCAATCAAATAGAAAAAGTATGCACATTTTACATAATTCAACATTTTATGCATTGTGCATGTTATTGTTAAAAGGACCAACTTAGTACCCATCGTTTTGAAAAATCACAACTTCTAAACAAACTAGTTTATTACTTTAAAAAAATACTTTTTAAGAAATGAAATTTGCTTACTAAATCGAATAAACAAAGTAATAAGTTTCTACATGATTGCACATTTTGATATGTTGTACACACAATTGGTAAGAGGAATATATTCACGCCCCTTCTTTTAAAAAATCTCAACTTCTATTTTTTTAAACATGAATTTTATAAAAATGACACATGTTTAACAATTTGAATCAAACAAATATACACATTCAGCATGTACGCACCTTTTTATACATTTTGCACACAATTGGTGTCAGGAATATCTTAGTACCCTTGTTTTTGTAAAATTATGTTTAAAAAAATACTTTATTTCTTAAAAACACAATATAAAACAAATTAGCATTTATTTAATAAATCAAATAAATTGAGTATGCACATTCTACATAATTACACCTTTCTATACATTGTGCACACAATTGATAAGAGGAAGATTTTAGTACACCACATTACTTCTAAAAAAATTATATTATTTCCTTAAAAACAAGAGTTTTTAAAGAACACCATTTGTTTAATCAATCAAATAAATAATATTTGTGCATTCTACATTATCACACCCTTTTGTAGGTTGTGTATAGATTTGGTAAGTTAAATAACTTACTACCACTCATTTTCTAAAAGAATGACTTCCAAATAAATTACTTTATTTGTTAAAAACAAGAGATTTAAAAAAATTCCAGTTCTTTAATCAATCAAATAAATAAAGTATGCACACTATACATAATCATACATTTTCATGCATTGGATAGAAAGTTTGTAAGAGGAATTGATTAGTACCCCTAATTTTCAAAAATCACAACTTTTAAAAAGATTAGTTTATTTCTTAAGAAGAAGGACATTTTCAAAATCTCATTTCTTTAGTAATTGGAATAAACAAAGTATGCACTTTCTACTTAATCATAGATTTTTATAGTTTCTAGATAAAATTCATAAGAGAAATAGATTGGTACCCCTCATTTTTAAAATTTATGACTTCTAAGAAAATATTTTATCTCTTAAAAGACATGACTTTCAAAAACACCATTTATTTAATAAATCGAATCCACATAGTATCAAAATTGTACATGACCACACGTTTTTATACATTTTTCATGCAATTGGTAAGATAAATAACTTTGTAACCCTTGTTTTTAAAAATCGTGTCCTCTAAAAAAATTATTTCTTGAAAAAAAAGACATTTAAAAAAAATCATTTACTTAATAAATAGAATCAACAAAGAGTGCACATTCTATATAATGGTACATTTTTTATATATTGTGCATGAAATTGTTAAGAGAAAGAGCTTGGTGCCCCTTGTTTTAAAAAATTATGATTTTTGAAAAAAGTCACTTTATTTCTTAAAAACAATACTTTGAAAAAAAATGTCATTTGTTTAATAAATCGAATAAACCAATTTTGCACATTGTACATGATTGCACACTTTTATAGATTCCACATGTGATTCGAAAGATAAAAAAACATATTACCCTGGTTTTTTAGAATCATGACTTTAGAAAAAAAATTATTTTATTTCTTTAAAAACATGACTTTTTGAAAAACGCATTTGTTTATAAATCTGGACAAGCAAAGTATGAAAATTCTACAAGATCTCAAATTTTTATACATTGCACTCACAATTGGTGTAAGTAACATATTAGTACCCCCTTTTTTTAAATCATGTTTTCTATGGAAAATTATGTTATTTCTGAAAAAACATGACTTTTTATGAAACTACATTTGTTTATTAAATCAACTTAACAAAGTATGCACATTTCTATATAATCAAACCTTTAAATAAATTTTGCACACAATTTTAAACATGAAGAGCTTAGTACCACTTATTTTAAAAGTCATGACTTTTAATAACATTACTTTATTTCTTAAAAAACATGATTTAAAAAAAAAAACATTTCTTTAATAAATCAAATAAACAAAGTATGCACATTCTCCATAATAGCACCTTTCAATACATTGCGCACATAGATAGTAAGAGGAAGAGCTTAGTACAACTTCTTTTTAAAAATCATGACTTTGAAAAACATTTCTTTATCTCTTTTAAAATGATACTTTAAAAAACACCATTTGTTTAATAAACCAAATAAGCAAAGTATGTACATTCTACATTATCACACCTTTTTATAGGTTGTGCACTCAATTGTTGGGAGGAATAAAGTATTATCACTCAGTTTTTCTAAAATCATGATTTCTAAAACAATTACTTTATTTCTTAAAAACCACATCCTTTTAAAAAACCCCATTTGTTTAATAAATCAAATAAACAAAGTATGCAATTTTATACATAATCAAACCTTTTTGTACATTGTGCCATAGGGTGTTATTTTTCCCAAAATGTATCCTATTTGAAAAAAGAGTAGAATATTCTAGGAATCTTTCATAATTTGGGCATAACGTTTTGCTTGTTACTCAAAAATTGGGTGGACTTTAGACCATTGGAAAGGTCTTGCAAACGTCTTTGTTACTAAAACACTTTCCCTAGACAAACGGTCTAAAGTATGCCCAATTCTGAGTTACGAGCAAAACATTATACCTAAAATTCAAAATATTCTAGGAATCTTTTCACTTTTTGTTAAAAATTATAAATTATAGAAGAGGGTAGAATGTTATGGCTCAAAATTGGTAAGATGAATAGTTTAGTACCCCTCATTTTTAAAAATCATGATTTCTAAAACACGGTATTTAATTAATAAGTTGAATAAATAAACTATGAAAATTATACTTGATCGCAACTATTCGTAGGAGGAATTGTGTAGTACCTCTCATTTTAAAAGATCACAACATCTAAAAAATTACTTTATTCCTAAAATCTAAGAATTTAAAAAAAACGCCATTTACGTAATAAATTGAATCAACAAAGTATTCACATTCTACAAGATCACACCTTTTTACACATTGTTCATGCAATTAGTAAGAGGAATATATTAGTATCTCACATTTTTTAAAATCATGACTCACAAAATAATTACTTTATTTTTTAAAAAACATATATTTTAAAAAAATGTTATATATTTAATAACTGGAATAAACAAATTTTGTACATGCTACATAATATCACCTTTTATACATCATGCACGCATTTGGTAAGAGGAAAATCTTGGCACCCCTCATTTTTAAAAATGGCATTTTCTAAAATGTCATTTATTTAATAAATGATATCAAGAAAGTATCTGCATTGTACATAATGGAACCTTTTTAAGCATTGTGCATGCAATTGGTAAGATTTAGAGTTCAGTGTCCCTTCTTTTCAAAAAACCATGTATTCTAAGAAATTATTGTATTTCTTAAAAAATAAGACTTTCTAAGAACCACCATTTGTTTATTGATTCAAATCAACAAAGTATGCACCTTAGACATGATGACACAATTTTATAGGTTGTGCATGCTATTTTCAAGAGGATAGCTTTGTGCGCCTCATTTTTATAAATCCTATTCTCTAAAAAAATTCTTTACTTCTTCAAAACGATAGTTTTTAAAAAAACACCATTTGTTTAATAATTCGAATCAACAATGTGTGCACATTTGTAGCGCTCGCCATCTTCCCACGGTCTAAAAACAAGGAGAATACACATACATTTTTTATTTTTTTTTGGAAAGATCCTAATATCAAAACTATTAATGCAATTTCATAACATAACTCTTGTATGAACTTTTTCTATAACATTTCATTTTATTGTATCAATGAAGATGCAAGTTCGTATTAAAATCTATGTTTTTAATTAATGCAATTATACAAAATGTTTAAAAATTAAATCATTAAATTTAAAATAAATTTCCAAGTAAAAAGAATTCACATTTACAATTCATATTGAAATCTATTAATCATTTATCACATAATGTTACAACTTGTGTAAACATTATGTTGTATTAATAAACATGCCAATTTTAAAATAATTCTTATGAAAAATCAATCAAATAACAATATATATAATACAGAAATATCATATAATATACTTTCCAAATCTCATCACTTATAACTCTTCATTAAAAAGGTTTCCAATATCATCCGTTTATATAATTTCAAATAAAAAAAGCTATCTTCTCTATATGAATAGAAATAGGCAAAATGGCCATCACATATAAAATTTCCAAATTAGAAAAAGCATACACCGAAAGCTATCTTCTCTCTATGAATAGAAATAGGCAAAATGGCCATCACATATAAAATTTCCAAATTAGAAAAAGCATACACCGAATCTTATTTCATTGTTTGAAGCAAATTCAGGCAAAGGATAAGGTAATTAGTGGAAGATCTAAATGTGGTACCCACGCAGCCAAAAAAAAAGAGAACACACGCAGACCTAAATTTTTAGCTCGTCTAATTGGATGTTTATCCAGATCACCGGGAAAATCAATTTTTCATGCACAAATACCATTTCAGTCACACAGTCAGGTCGCGATTTCAGTCAACCATTGGTCTTCTTAACCAAATGCAATATAAAAAAAATCAGGTCTTCCTGAAACCGCAGTACCAAAATGAAAATAAAATATTCATTCAAACCAAAACGCCAAAATAAGAATCAAATCTTCATTAAACCAAACGCCATTAAAAATCGGATCTGCATTTACCCAAATCGCTGGAAGTGGAGATTGGTTTTATATCAAAACCGAAACGGTGGCAAAAGATTCCAGATTTCGGCTATATGATAATTCTGGAAAAAAAAAGGGCGTTAACTTCAGAGCTCAAACATATGGTAACACTGCAAAAAGGGGCGTTAATCTTCAGATCCATATCATAGCATCTGAAATAAATCTGGCGAGTATAAAAACATATATATGGAGCCAACGTTTCAGATCTAAGCATTTGAATCAATCTATACGCGATTCGCAGGTATAAATAATATATAGAGTGAGAGAGCCAATGTTCGAGATCTGTGCATGTCAAATAAATCTACAGGAAATAATTATATATCCAACGCTTATAGGTAACTCATAAATGATCCATCAGATCTAAATATGAACATAAATCGACACTCTCTATGCAAATGCGCAGAGGCAATTATCCCTCATATCTAAGTCTGAGCACACATCAAACATGCAGTAATATCTATGTAATTGTATAGAGGCAAATCATGAATCAATTAAGACAGAATACAATGGATTCAATCTAATCGCTGGCACAGTTTAACACGTGAATTGATTCAAAAGAAAAGGCAAAGGAACCCCTACAAATCGCAGAGGGTGGGGATCCATTCCAGATAAAGAATAAATAAATAACCACCAAACCATATTACGGGTACTAATGGGCAATGCGTACAAAAAGAAATACGATTTACTTCTTACAGATGGGAATTACCCACAGAAATCTAAATCCAGCCACCAGGCAGGCAGATAAACAGAAACATAAATCTATTTCTCATAAAAATACCAGCATATACTGTATTCTCCAACTCTGAGCAACACCCAGGCATATAAAACAAATCCTGAACTCAGATCTCATAATAAAATGCAAAATATAGATCTGAATGAAATGCAAATATAGATCTTAAAATATAAATCGAAATCTATATTAAAATACAAAATACAGATCTATATAAAATACATTTCAGGAATCGAAATTACAACAACATTTTAATAATCCATAAAAACCTGAGATTCCTTGTGCCGGCTTGTTCTTTCGGAGGTTGCCGCACCACGAACTTGTCTGGTTCCCACGAACGCCGATCAGTTCCCAATCACCAATGATCCACCGGTTGACCTCCCTGCCATTCCAATGGGTACTCTTCTTCCCCAAGGACCCCCGAGCTGAATGGGGTTGCAGGAAGAAGTACCCAAGCACGATCAAGTGTGTAGAATCTCTCCAAGGGCCTCCCAACCCTGTTCACACTGATAAGCCAAACTCTCTACAGCCACCATCCGCTTCTCCCTTCTCTCATCCGTCCAACATTAGGGTAAAAAGCCCCTTCCTCCAAACCCTACCCCGTTATTTATATCATTTTCATAATGTAAAATTATTATCATTATTATTATTTTTTTATTCTTATTTGAATTTATTTTTGCTATATTTCAACGGATCTTTGCCATATGCATTTATGTAATGCATTTATTCCATTAACCATTTCTAAATTTCATTCCTATATTCTTGCTGCTGATTTGCTATTTTGTGTGTGTGCAAAGTGTTCAGTTTTAGAATCTTCTTTTATTTTTATTTTTATTTTATTATTATTATTATTTTTATTATTATTATTATTTTATTTCTTTTTATTATTATTATTATTATTATTATTTTTTTTTTAAATTTATTTCCAAAGGTTGTACTTTCGATTACTTCTAAGTCATGAGTTTTAGTTATTACATATTTACAACCTCATAGTATAATAGTTTCTTTTGTTTCTCCAGGCGACATCAAGGGTGCCATGACCGTCTTCATGCCCTTCAAATGTCCCACTTTCCGTGGCAGGGAGTTAGTGCGATGGCCGAGACCACGTTAACTCAGTCCAATCCACGCTGTAGAGAGACTCATGGCTACTGAGGAATAAGGTCGACACCTCATTGCGCGCCCCTCAGTTAATCCTCGTGAGTGACCGAGTCCGCGGCCTACCCTCACGGCAGCATGTCTCTTGCAGGTAAAAGCCTCTCTTGCTTTTCAACCTGCCACATGGAAAATATGTGCTAGCAATATGGGTACTTTCTTCCGTGCAACCCCATTATCCTTTGTTGATCGATTGGGAACCAAGATCATGTGCCTGCACACATGAAAACCATGTGCATTAATCGCACTACACAATTTAATCAAAATATTATTCAAATAAATTGTATCACCTGATATCCTGTTCATACTCAAACTGAAATTCATGTGGCACTGACACCACCTTGTGTCATTGCGCAGTTGGGTCCCTGTCACACTTAGAAAACTTGTCAAAGCATCTACCCATACATTGTAAGAAATGAAAATTGTTCATATATTTCATTCACACATTTTAAGATCAATCATATCACATTTATAATCTATCTACCAATGTCCATTCATTCATAAGCAATCATCGTGACACAACAATCAATACATATATAATAGTCGTTTTCATTCATCATATTAAACTGGGCCATTTGTACTCAAAATGTCCTGAAACCATAACATATTTTAACACTGAATAGTCTGTCCAACAAGGCAGTACAATGTTGCATTACAAAGTTTCATTTATCCAGGAGTAACCAAATGTATCAACATGATCAAAACATATAATTCAAAATTTAACCAGGTCATTTGTGATAAAATGCCCTCAATACTAATATAGTCGAACAATAAAAGAGTCTTAACAAAATGGGGCACTACAACATTCTTCATAATCGAATAGTTTTATACATTGCACACACAATTTGTATTAGGAAGATCTTAGTACCCCTTATTTATAAAAATCGTTATTTAAGATTTTATCCTTTCTTTCTTAAAAACATGACTTGAAAAAATGCATTTGTTTAACGAAAGAAAAAGAAAAAGTATGCACATTTTACATAATTCCACGTTTTACGCATTGTGCTTGTGCATGCTATTGTTAAAAGGAACAACTTAGTAGCCATCATTTTTAAAAAGCGCAAATTCTAAACAAATTAGTTTATTTCTTAAAAAAAGGCTTCTTAACAAATGCCATTTGTTCACTAAATTGAATAAAAAAAAATAAGAAGATTCTACATGATTGCACATTTTCATAGGTTGCACACACAATTGGTAAAACGAATATATGAGTACCCCTTGTTTTAAACACGAATTTTAAAAAATGACACTTGTTTAACAATTTGAATCAACACCTTTTTATATATTGTGCACATAATTGGTTTCAGGAATATTGTAGTACCCTCATTTTTCTAAGATCATGTTTTCTTTTCATACTTTATTTCTTAAAAAACACAATTTAAAAATCCTAACATTTATTTAATCAACCAAATAAACATATTATGCACATTCTACATAATCACACCTTTGCATACATCGTGCACACAATTGGTAAGACAAAGAGTTTAGTACCCCACTTTTTTAAAAGTCTTGATTTGTTAATAAATTACATTATTTCCTAAAAAACAAAACTTTTTAAAAAACACCATTTGTTTAATAACTCAAATAAACCAAGTTTGTGCATTCTACATTATCACACCCTTTTAAAGGTTGTGCACATAATTGGTAAGCAAAATAACTTAATAACACTCATTTTTAAAATCCACGACTTCCAAATAAATTACTTTATTTGTTAAAAGTGAGAGTTTTTTTAAAAATGTCAGTTTTTTAATACCCCTTCTTTTTAAAAATCATGACTTTGAAAAACATTACTTTTTCTTCTTAAAATCAAAACTTTAAAAACATCATTTGTTTAATAAATAAATAAAAAATAAAAAATGTACATCAATGGTAAGAGGAAGATCTCAGTACCCCTTCTTTTTAAAAATCTTGACTTTCAAAAACATTACTTTATCTCTTTAAAAATGAGACTTTAAAAAACACCATTTGTTTAATAAAACAATTAAGTAAAGTATGCACATTATACTTTATCACACCTTTTTATAGGTTGTGCACTGAATTGTTACGAGCAATATTTTACTATCACCCATTTTTTAAAAATTGTGATTTCTAAAAAAATTATTTTATTTCTTGAAAACCACATATTTTTTAAAACCCCCATTTGTTTATTAAATGAAATAAACAAAGTATGCAATTTTATACATAATCACACCTTTTTGTACATTGTGCACAAAATTGGTAAGCTAAATAGTTTAGTACCACTCATTTTTAAAACTCATGACTTCTAAAACAAATTCTTTAATTCTTAAAAATCACAAGTTTTTAATAACACCACTTAATTAATAAGTTGAATAAACAAAGTATGAAAGTTATAATCGATCAAAAATTTGTATAGGTTGCACACACAATTGGTAACAGGATTAGCGTAGTACCTCTGATTTTAAAAAACACAACATCTAAACAAATTACTTAATTAAAAAAAAACATTTTTTTTTTAAAAACTTCTTTTATTTAATAAATTAAATCAACAAAGTATTCTCATTCTACATGATCAAACCTTTTTATGCATCGTCATGCAATTAGTAAGAGGAATATATTAGTATCCCCCTTTTTTTAAAATCTTGACTCATAAAACAACTAATTTATTTCTTAAAAAAACATGATTTTTTAAAAAATGATATGTATTAAATAATTGCATAAACAAATTTTTCACATGCTACACAATCTCACCTCTTTATACATTGTGGACACAATTTGTAATAGGAATATCTTAGCACCCCTCGTTTTTAAAAATGGCATTTTCTAAAATCTTATTTATTTAATAAATGGAATCAAGAAAGTATCCACATTCTACATAATGGAACCTTTTTATACATTACACATGCAATTGGTAAGTGTTAGAGTATAGTGTCCCTTATTTTTAAAAATAATGTATTCTAAGAAATTTCTTTAGTTATAAAAAAAAAGACTTTCTAAAAATGACATTTATTTATTGATTCAAATTAACAAAATATGCACCTTATACATGATCACACAATTTTATACATTGTGCATGCAATTGTCAAGAGGAATAGCGTTGTACCCCTCATTTTTAGAAATCGTGTTCTGTAAAAAAATTATTTGCTTCTTAAAAACAAGAATTTTTAAAAAGCACCATATGTTTAGTAAGTTGAATCAACAAAGTATGCACATTCTTCATAATCGAATAATTTCATACGTTTCTTACACAATTTGTATAAGGAAGAGTTTATTACCCCTTGTTTCTAAAAATACTAACTTAAAATTTTTTCCTTTCTTTCTTAGAAAGCATGAGGTAAAAAAATGCATTTGTTTCATCAATCAAATATAAAATGTATGCACATTTTACATAATTCCACTTTTTATGCATTGTGCATGTTATTGTTAAAAAGAACAACTTAGTACCCATGGTTTTGAAATATCACAAGTTCTAAACAAATTAGTTTAGTACTTAAAAAAAGCCTTTTTAAGAAATGAATTTTGTTTACAAAATCGAATAAACAAAGTCATAAGATTATACATGATTGCACATTTTTATATGTTGCAAACACAATTGATAAGAGGAATATATTAGCACCCCTTGTTTTCAAAAATCTCAACTTCTATTTTTTTAAACACGACTTTTTTAAAAATGACACGTTTTTAACAATTTGAATCAAAAAAATATACACATTCAGCATGTACACACCTTTTTATACATTTTGCACACAATTTGTGTGAGGAATATCTTAGTACCCTTGTTTTTGTAAAATCATGTTTAAAAAAAATACTTTATTTCTTAAAAACACAATATACAAAAAATTGACATTTCTTTAATAAATCAAATAAATAGAGTACACACATTCTACGTACCCCATGTTTTTAAAAGTCACGACTTGTAAAAAAATTATATTATTTCCTTAAAAACAAGAGTTTTTAAAAAACACCATTTGTTTAATAATTGAAATAAACAAGATTTGGGCATTCTACATTGTCACACCCTTTTATAGGTTGTGTATACAATTGATAAGTTAAATAACTTACGACCACTCATTTTCTAAAAGAAGGACTTCCAAATAAATTACTTTATTTGTTAAAAACAAGAGATTTAAAAAACAACCAGTTCTTTAGTCAATCAAATAAAAAAAGTATGCATGCTATACATAATCATACATTTTCATACATTGGATAGAAAGTTTGTAAAAGGCAGAGATTAGTACCCCTAATTTTCAAAAATCCCAACTTAAAAAAAAATAGTTTACTTCTTAAGAACGAGGACATTTTAAAAAACTCATTTCTTTAATAGTTGGACTAAACTAAGTATGCACTTTCTACTTAATCATAGACTTTTATAGTTTGTGGATAAAATTAATAAGAGAAATAGATTCGTACCCCTCATTTTTAAAATTTACAACTTCTAAAAAATATTTTATCTCTTAAAAGACATGACTTTTAAAAACACCATTTATTTAATAAATCGAATCCACATAGTATCAAAATTATACATGACCACACATTTTTATACATTGTTCATGCAATTGGTAGGATAAATAACTTTGTAACCCTTGTTTTTAAAAATCATGGCCTCTAAAAAAAAATTATTCCTTGAAAAACAAGACATTTATAAAACATCATTTACTTAATAAATAGAATCAACAAAGTGTCCAGACTCTATATAATGATACATTTTTTTATATTGTGCATGAAATTTTTAAGAGAAATAGCTTGGTGCCCCTTGTTTTAAAAAATTATGATTTTTGAAAAAAGTCACTTTATTTCTTAAAAACAATACTTTGAAAAAAAATATCATTTGTTTAATACATCGAATAAAAAATTTTTGCACATTATACATGATTGCACACTTTTATAGATTCCACATGTGATTGGAAAGAGAAAAAAACATATTACCCTATTTTTTAAAATCATGACTTCAAAAAAAAAAAATTAAATAAATAAAATTATTTCTTTAAAAACATGACTTTTTGAAAAACTCATTTGTTTATAAATCTGGACCAACAAAGTATGAAAATTCTACATGATCGCACATGTTTATACATTGCGCTCACAATTGGTGTAAGTAACATATTAGTACCCCTTTCTTTTAAATCACGTTTTCTATGGAAATTTATGTTATTTCTGAAAAAAGCATGATTTTTTATCAAACTAGATTTGTCTATTAAATCAACTTAACAAAGTATGCACATTTCTATATAATAAAACCTTTAAATACATTTTGCACACAATTTTAAACATGAAGAGCTTAGTACCACTTATTTTAAAAATCACGACTTCTAAAAACATTACTTATTTCTTAAAAAACATGATTTTAAAAAATAGCATTTCTTTAATAAATCAAGTAAACAAAGTATGCACATTCTGCGTAATAGCACCTTTCAATACATTGCACACATAGATGGTAAGAGGAAGATATTAGTACACATTGTTTTTAAAAATCATGACTTTAAAAAACATTTCTTTATCTATTTAAAAATGATACTTTAAAAAACACCATTTGTTTAATAAATCAAATAAACAAAGTATGTACATTCTAAATTATCACACCTTTTTATAGGTTGTGCACTAAATTGTTGGGAGGAATAAGTTACTATCAGTAATTTTTTTTTAAATCATGATTTCTAAAACAATTACCTTATTTCTTAAAAGCACATCTTTTTTAAAAACTCAATTTGTTTAATAACTTGAATAAACAAAGTATGCAATTTTATACATAGTCACACCTTTTTGTACATTGCGCCATAGGGTTATATTTTTCCCAAAAACTCTCATATTTGAAAAAAGAGTAGAATATTCTAGGAATCTTTCGTATTTTTGGCATAACATTTCCCTCATTACTCAAAATTGGGTGGACTTTAGACCAATGGAAAGGTCTTGCAAATGTCTTTGTTAGTAAAACATCTGCCCCGAAAAAATGGTAAGGAATAAGGAAAAAGTCAAAACAACAAAGTTGTAGAGAATTTCATAGTCTTTCCAACGGTCTGAAATATGCCCAATTCTGAGTTATGAGTAAAAC
>LPNX010050948.1:34722-60691 GCA_001517045.1 Pseudotsuga menziesii
CGACGGCTCCAACCATTCACTCTGTTATATTTCCTTCCTTCCTCCCTCCGCTGCATGGTATAACCTCTGCCCTCTCCCTCTCTCAGTTTTTGTAGGATTAATGGCTCACCGGTTCTGGGTTAAATTCCTCTCCTCCTCGCATGCTCCAAGTCCCTTCGACTATTACGATATGTCTTCTCCCCACAACATTATGCAAATTCATTTCACTCCCTCTCTCGGCTCTACTTCTCATGAGGTTGCACGAGTTCTTCTGAATATAGTTGCAGGTGTTGGACAAGGGTGGCTACAGGATATCCCGTGGCAAGCACTCCCTCTCACCCGTTCCTTCGTGAAGGAAAGGCTTGCTCTCCCAACCTTCTCCACTTGCTCTTGTTGTTCCCTCTCTATGTTGTGGTCTTCAAACCTTGGCTCTGGTACATCTCTTACACCTGAAGCACATTCTGGTAATTCGGAGAGAAGCATGGTCTTGGGTTGCCAGTGCATGGGGTGGAAGGAAGGTGCTGTGGGTACTTTTGTCTGTAAAGAAAGGCATGAAGGTTCCTTGCTGCAGAAGGAGCTCATAGTGCTCAGTCTTATTCTCAGTGGTCTCTCGGCTGAGAACCAAGCTTGTGTCCTCGCTGGCTCTGTTCATGCCTTGCACAGTCACCTTGCACGTATAGATATCTCTACAGAAGTGGGAAGAATGTCTCAGGCTGGTGAAAGTGCAGCAATAATGGATGTAAAAAGAAACTTGAGGCATCTATATGAAATGCTAGCAATTGGCATAATGGACAACAAAGAAATTAAGTGGGAGGTTAAGAGCATAGGAGAAACGGTGAGCTACACCTCTCTGCAGATCAACAATCATGACGCAAGGATAAATGATAATGAGAGCAACATTAGAGAGATAATGGGCAAATTTGACAGGATTCAGGAAGATCTCCAGCGCTTGATTACCATGAACCAGGGTAGTAGGGTGAATGGAGCCACTGCAGCAGCTGAGCATCCAATGGAGGAAGAGTCTGTAGGTCAACCCAGGAATTTTAGAGGCAATCCTTAATCTATTTTCTTTTAATTATGGTTAAATGTTCTACTGTCTTTTACTATGTAATCAGTTTATAAGGGTATATACTACCCACGACATTAGCTGTTTTAGAAAAACTCTGGGTGTAGTTTTTTGGAAAACTCCTTAGATAAGCGTCTTGTGCAGTAATTTTGATCTGCATGAACTCTTTGTTTTGCTACTTCTGTACTGAATGGCTGCGCATAGCTTGTTTTATAAAAACCCTTTATAGTTTCTGTTAAAAAAAAAAGAGGAAGATCTGAGTACCCCTTCTTTTTGATAAATCATGACTTTGAAAAACATTACTTTATCTCTTAAAAAATGAGACTTTTAAAAACGCCATTTGTTATCACTTTACTATCACTCATTTTTTAAAAATTTTGATTTCTAAAACAATTACTTTATTTCTTAAAAACCACATATTTTTTAAAACCCCATTCTGTTTAATAAATCAAATAATCAAAGTATGCAATTTTATACATAATCACTCCTTTTGTACATTGTGCAGAAAATTGGTAAGCAGAATAGTTTAGCACCCCTCATTTTTAAAAATCATCACTTCTAAAACAAATTCTTTCATTCTTAAAAATCACAAGTTTTTAAATAACACCATTTAATTGATAAGTTGAATAAACAAGGTATGAAAGTTATGCTTGATCACAAATTTTTATAGGTTGCACACGCAATTGGTAAGAGGAATAATGTAGTACCCCTCATTTTAAAAAATCACAACATCTAAACAATTTACTTAATTAAAAAAAAAAAATTTAAAAATGTCATTTATTTAATAAATTAAATCAACAAAATATTCACATTCTACATGATCAAACCTTTTTATACATTGCGATGCAATTAGTAAGAGGAATATATTAGTATCCCTTAGTTTTTAAAATCATGACTCATAAAACAATTAATTTATTTCTTAAAAAACATGATTGAAAAAAAAATGTTCTGTATTTAATAAATGGGATAAACAAATTTTGCACATGCTACACAATCTCACCTCTTTATACAATGTAGACATAGTTTGTAACAGGAATATCTTAGCACCCCTCGTTTTTAAAAATGGCATTTTCTAAAATGTTATTTCTTTAATAAATGGATTCAAGAAAGTATCTCCATTATACATAATGGAACCTTTTTATATGTTATGCATGCAATTGGTAAGTGTTAGAGTATAGTGTCCCTTCTTTTTAAAACTAATGTATTCTAAGAAATTTCTTTATTTATTAAAAAATAATACTTTCTAAAACATTACATTTGTTTATTGATTCAAATTAATAAAATATGCACCTTATACATGATCACACAATTTTATAGGTTGTGCATAGCTTTGTACCCCTCATTTTTAGAAATCGTGTTCTCTAAAAAAAATTATTTGCTTCTTAAAAACAAGACTTTTTAAAAAACAACATTTATTTAATAATTTTAATCAACAAAGTATGCACATTCTGCATAATCGAATAGTTTTATACATTCCTTACACAATTTGTATAAGGAAGAGCTTATTACCCCTTGTTTCTAAAAATATTGACTTAAGAGTTTTTCCTTTCTTTCTTACAAAACATGACTTAAAAAATGCATTTGTTTAATCAATTAAATAGAGAAAGTATGCACATTTTATATAATTCCACATTTTATGCATTGTGCATGTTATTGTTAAAAGGAACAACTTAGTACCCATCGTTTTGAAAAATCACAACTTCTAAACAAATTAGTTTATTACTTAAAAAATAGACTTTTTAAGAAATGAACTTTGTTCACTAAATCGAATAAAGAAAGTAATAAGATTCTACATGATTGCACATTTTTATATGTTGTACACACTATTGGGAAGAGGAATATATTAGCACCCCTTGTTTTAAAAAATCTCAACTTCTATTTTTTTTAAACATGACTTTTTTAAAAATGACACTTGTTTAGAAATTTGAATAAAAACAATATACACATTCATCATGTACGTGCATTTTTATAAATTTTGCACAGAATTGGTATCAGGAATATCGTAGTACCCTTGTTTTTGTAAAATCATTTTTAAAAAATATAGTTTATTTCTTAAAAAAAAAATAAAACAAATTGAGATTTCTTTAATAAATCAAATAAACATAGTATGCACATTCTACATAATCACATCTTTCTATACATTGTGCACACAATTGATAAGAGGAAGATTTTTAGTACGCCACATTTTTAAAAGTCACAGCTTGTAAAAAAATTATATTATTTCCTTAAAAACAAGAGTTTTTAAAAAACACCATTTGTTTAATAAATCAAATAAACAAGCTTTGTACATTCTACATTATCACACCCTTTTATAGGTTGTGTACATAATTGGTAAGTTAAATAACTTACTATTGCTCATTTGCTAAAAGAAGGACTTCATAATAAATTACTTTATTTGTTAAAAACAAGAGATTTAAAAAAAATGCCAGTTCTTTAATCAATCAAATAAACAAACTATGCACATTCTACATAATCATACATTTTCATACATTAGATAGAAATTTTGTAAGAGGAAAAGATTAGTACCCCTAATTTTCAAAAATCATAACTTTTAAAAATATTAGTTTATTTCTTAAGAACAAGGACATTGAAAAACCCGTTTCTTTATTAATTGGAATAAACAAAGTATGCACTTTCTACTTAATCATATATTTTTATAGTTTGTGGATAAAATTCATAAGAGAAATGGATTGGTACCTCTCATTTTTAAAATCTACGACTTCTAAAAAAATATTTTATCTCTTAAAAGACATGACTTTCAAAAGCACCATTGATTTAATAAATTGAATCCACATAGTATCAAAATTGTACATGACCACACGTTTTTATACATTGTTCATGCAATTGGTAAGATAAATAACTTGGAACCCTTGTTTTTAAAAACCATGTCCTCTAAAAAAATATTATTTCTTGAAAAACAAGACATTTAAAAAACATCATTTACTTAATAAATAGAATCAACAAAGACTGCAGATTCTATATAATGGTACGTACTTATATATTGTGCATGAGATTGTTAAGAGAAAGAGCTTGGTGCCCCTTGTTTTAAAAAATTGCGATTTTTAAAAAAAGTCACTTTATTTCTTAAAAACAATACCTTGAAAAAAAATCTCATTTGTTTAATCTGAATAAACAAATTTTGCCCATTCTACATGATCGCACACTTTTATAGATTCCACATGTGATTGGAAAGAGAAAAAAACATATTACCCCTATTTTTTAAAATCATGACTTCAGAAAAAAATATTTTATTTCTTTAAAAACATGAATTTTTGAACAACGCATTTGTTTATAAATATGGACCAACAAAGTATGAAAATTCTACATGATCGCACATTTTTATACATTGCGCTCACAATTGGTGTAAGTAACATATTAGTACCTTTTTTTGTTTAAATCACGTTTTCTATGGAAAATTATGTTATTTCTGAAAAAAACATGACTTTTTATCAAACTACATTTGTTTATTAAATCAAATTAACAAAGTATGCACATTTCTATATAATAAAACCTTTAAATACATTTTGCACACAATTTTAAACATGAAGAGCTTAGTACCACTTATTTTAAAAATCACGACCTCTAAAAACATGAATTTATTTATTAAAAAACATGATTTAAAAAAATAACACTTCTTTAATAAGTCAAATAAACAAAGTATGCACATTCTTCCTAAAAAACGATACTGTAAAAAACACCATTTGTTTAATAAATCAAATAAGCAAAGTATGTACATTCTACATTATCACATCTTTTTATAGGTTGTGCAATCAATTGTTGGGAGGAATAAATTACTGTCACTCATTTTTTTACCTTTATAAAAATGATACTTTAAAAACACCATTTGTTTAATAAATCAAATAAGCAAAGTATGTA
Source organism: Pseudotsuga menziesii (assembly GCA_001517045.1). Classification (NCBI taxonomy): domain Eukaryota; kingdom Viridiplantae; phylum Streptophyta; class Pinopsida; order Pinales; family Pinaceae; genus Pseudotsuga; species Pseudotsuga menziesii. The sequence continues at coordinate 39,644 of LPNX010050948.1, forward strand.
CATTCTACATTATCACACCTTTTTATAGGTTGTGCACTCAATTGTTGGGAGGAATAAATTACTATGACTCATTTTTTTTTAAATCGTGATCTCTAAAACAATTACTTTATTTCTGAAAAAACAAATCTTTTTAAAAAACCCCATTTGTAGGAAACAGTCCAAACAACAAAGTGGTAGAGAATTTCATTGCCTTTCCAAAAACTATACATTATAAAAGAGGGTAGAATGTTATGGCACAAAATTGGTAAGATGAATAGTTTAGTACCCTTCATTTTTAAAAATCATGACTTCTAAAAACCATACTTTAATTCTTAGAAAACACTAGTTTTTAAATAGCGTTATTTAGTTTATAAGTTGAATAAACAAAGTATGAAAATTATACTTGATCACAAATTTTTATAGGTTGGACACACTATTGGTAAGATGAATTGCGTAGTACCTCTCATTTTAAAAGATCACAACATCTAAAAAATTACATTATTCCTAAAAAAGAAAGAATTTTTAAAAGTGCCATTTACTTAATAAATTGAATCGAAAAAGTATTCACATTCTACATGATCGCACCTTTTTACACATTGTTCATGCGATTAGTAAGAGGAATATATTAGTATCTCACATTTTTTAAAATCATGACTCACAAAATAATTACTTTATTTCCTGAAAAACATGATTGTCTTAAAGATGTTATATATTTAATAAATGGAATAAACAAATTTTTAACATGCTAAATAATATCACATTTTATACATTGTGCACACATTTGGTAAGAGGAAGATCTTAGCACCCCTCATTTTTAAAAATGACATTTTCTAGAATGGCATTTATTTAATAAATTAAATCAAGAAAGTATTTGCATTGTACATAATGGAACCTTTTTAGGCATTGTGCATGCAATTGGTAATATTTAGAGTTTAGTGTGCCTTCTTTTTAAAAACCACGTTTTCTAAGAAATTATTGTATTTCTTAAAAAATAAGACTTTCTAAGAAACACCATTTGTTTATTGATTCAAATCAACAAAGTATGCACCTTAGACATGATCATACAATTTTATAGGCTGTGCATGCAATTTTCAAGAGGAATAGCTTTGTACCCCTCATTTTTATAAATCGTGTTATCTAAAAAAATTGTTTACTTCTTCAAAACAATACTTAAAAAAACACTATTTGTTTAATAATTTGAATCAATAATGTATGCACATTGTTCATAATCGAATAGTTTTATACATTGCGCACACAATTTGTATGAGGCAGATCTTAGTACCCCTTGTTAATAAAAATCATTATTTAAGATTTTATGCATTCTTTCTTAAAAACATGACTCGAAAAAATGCATTTGTTTAAGCAAAGAAAAAGAAAAAGTATGCACATTTTACATAATTCCACCTTTTTTGCAGTGTGCATGTTATTGTTAAATGGAGAAACTTAGTAGCCATCATTTTTAAAAAGCGCAACTTCTAAACAAATTAGTTTATTTCTTAAATAAAAAGGCTTTTGAAGAAATGCCATTTGTTTACTAAATTGAATAAAAAAAAGTAAGAAGATTCTACATGATTGCAAATTTTCATAGGTTTCACACACAATTAGTAAAACAAATATATTAGTACCCCTTGTTTTAAACATGAATTTTAAAAAATGACAATTGTCTAACAATTTGAATCAACACCTTTTTATATATTTTGCACATAATTTGTGTCAGGAATATCTTAGTACCGTCATTTTTCTAAGATCGTGTTTTCTTTTAATACTTTATTTCTTAAAAAACACAATTTCAAAAAAATGACATTTCTTTAATCAATCATCTAAACACATTATGCACATTCTACATAATCACACCTTTGTATACATCATGCACACAATTGGTAAGATGAAGAGTTTAGTAGGCCACCTTTTTAAAAGTCAAGACTTGTCAATAAATTACATTATTTCCTAAAAACAAAACTTTTTAAAAAACACCATTTGTTTAATAACTCAAATAAACCAAGTTTGTGCACTCTACATAATCACACCCTTTTAAAGGTTTTGCACACAATTGGTAAGAAAAATAACTTACAACCACTCATTTTTAAAAAGCAGGACTTCCAAATAAATTACTTTATTTGTTAAAAGCGAGAGTTTTTTAAAAAGTTCAGTTTTTAATACCCCTTATTTTTAAAAATCATGACTTTTAAAAACATTACTTTATCTTCTTAAAATAAAAACATTAAAAACATCATTTTTTCAATAAATCAAATAAAAAAAGTATGCACATAGATGGTAAGAGGAAGATCTGAGTACCCCTTCTTTTTAAAAATCATGACTTTGAAAAACATTACTTTATCTTTTTAAAAATGAGACTTTAAAAAACACCATTTGTTTAATAAATAAAATAAGTAAATTATGCACATTCTACTTTATCACACCTTTTTATAGGTTGTGCAATGAATTGTTAGGAGCAATATTTTACTATCACTCAATTTTTAAAAATCGTGATTTCTAAAACAATTACTTTATTTCTTAAAACCACACATTTTTTAAAACCCCCATTTGTTTAATAAATCAAATAAACAGAGTATACAATTTTATACATAATCACACATTTTTGTATGTTGTGCGCAAAATTGGTAAGCAGAATAGTCTAGTACCCCTAATTTTTAAAAATCATGACTTCTAAAACAAATTCTTTAATTCTTGAAAATCATGAGTTTTTAAATAACATCATTTAATTAATAAGTTGAATAAACAAAGTATGAAAGTTATACTTGATCACATATTTTTATAGGTTGCGCACAGAATTGGTAAAAGGAATAGCGTAGTACCCCACTTTAAAAAATCACAACATCTAAAAAATTACATAATTCAAAAAAATAAGATTTTTTAAAAAACGTCATTTATTTAATAAATTAAATCAACAAAGTATTCACATTCTACATGATCAAACCTTTTTATACATTGTCATTCAATTAGTAAGAGGAATATATTAGTATCCCTCATTTTTTAAAATCATGACTCATAAAACAATTAATTTATTTCTTAAAAGACCTGTTTTTTTAAAAAATTCTATGTATTTAATAAATGGAATACACAAATTTTGCACATGATACGCAATCTCACCTCTTTATACATTGTGGACACAGTTTGTAATAGGAATAAATTAGCACCCATCGTTTTTAAAAATGACCTTTTATAAAATGTTATTTATTTAATAAATGGAATCAAGAACGTATGTGCATTCTACATAATGGAACCTCTTTATACATTACGCATGCAATTGGTAAGTGTTAGAGTATAGTGTCCATTCTTTTTAAAAATAATGTATTCTAACAAATTTCATTATTTATTAGAAAATAAGACTTTCTAAAAAATAACATTTGTTTATTGACTCAAATTAAAAAAATATGCATCTTATACATGATCACACAATTTTATAGGTTGTCCATGCAACTGTCAAGAGGAAGAACTTTGTACCCCTCACTTTTAGAAATCGTGTTCTCTAAAAAAATTATTTTCTTCTTAAAAACAAGACTTTTTAAAAAAACACCATTTGTTTAATAATTTGAATCAACAAAGTATGCACATTCTTCATAATCAAATATTTTTATCCATTTCTTACACGATTTGTATAAGGAAGAGCTTATTACCCCTTGTTTCTAAAAATATTGAATTAAGAATTTTTCCTTTGTTTCTTACAAAACATGACTTAAAAAATGCATTTGTTTAATCAATCACATAGAAAAAAGTGTGCACATTTTACATAATTCCACATTTTATGCATTCTGCATGTTATTGTTGAAAGGAACAACTTAGTACCCATCGTTTTGAAAAATCACAACTTCTAAATAAATTAGTTTATTAGTTAAAAAAATATTTCTTAAGAAATGAATTTTGATTACTAAATCGAATAAACAAATTTATAAGATTCTACATCATTGCACATTTTTATATGTTGCACACACAATCAGTAAGAGGAATATATTAGCACCCCTTGTTTTAAAAAAACTCAACTTTTATTTTTTTTAAACATGACTTTTTTAAAAATAACACTTATTTAACAATTTGAATAAAAAAAATATACACATTCAGCATGTATGCACCTTTTTATACATTTTGCACACAATTGGTGTGAGGAATATCTTAATACCCCTGTTTTTGTAAAATCATGTTTAAAGAAAATACTTTATTTCTTAAAAACACAATTTAAATTATTTTTTACATTTGTTTAATAAATCAAATAAAAAGAGTATGCACATTCTACATAATCACACCTTCCTATACATTTTGCACAAAATTGATAAGAGCAAGAGTTTAGTACCCCACGTTTTAATAGTCATGACTTGTAAAAAAATTATATTATTTCCTTAAAAACAAGAGCTTTTAAAAAACACCATTTGTTTAATAAATCAAATAAACAAGCTTTTTGCATTCTACATTATCACACCCTTTTATAGGTTGTGTACACAATTGGTAAGTTAAATAACTTACTACCACTCATTTTCTAAAAGAAGGACTTCAAAATAAATTACTTTATTTGTTAAAAACAAGAGATTTAAAAAAATGCAAGTTCTTTAATCAATTAAATAAACAAAGTATGCACACTATACATAATCCTACATTTTCATACATTGGATAGAAAGTTTATAAGACGAAGAGATTAGTACCCGTGATTTTAAAAAATCACAACTTTTAAAAAAATTAGTTTATTTCTTAAGAACAAGGACATTTTAAAAAATCCGTTTCTTTAATAATTGGAATAAGTAAAGTATCGAATTTCTACTTAATCATAGATTTTTATAGTTTTTTGATAAAATTCATAAGAGAAATAGATTGGTACCCCTCATATTTAAAAGTTACGACTTCTACAAAAATATTTTATCTCTTAAAAGAGACAACTTTAAAAAATGCAATTGGTAACCCTTGTTTTTAAAACCCATGTCCTCTAAAAAAAATTATTTCTTGAAAAACAAGACATTTAAAAAACATCATTTACTTAATAAATAGAATCAACAAAGACTGTAGATTCATATAATGGTACATTTTTATATATTATGTATGAGATTGTTAAGAGAAAGAGGTTGGTGCACCTTGCTTTAAAAAATTTCGATTTTTAAAAAGAGTCACTTTATTTCTTAAAAACAATATTTTGAAAAAAAATGCCATTTCCTTAATAAATCGAATTAACAAATTTTACACATTCTACATGATCGCACACTTTATAGATTCCATATGTGATTGGAAAGAGAAAAAAACATATTACCCCTGTTTTTTGAAATCATGACTTCAGAAAAAAAAAATATTCTTATTTCTTTAAAAACATGACTTTTTGAACAACGCATTTGTTTATAAATCTGGAACAACAAAGTATGAAAATTATACCTGATCGCACATTTTTATACATTGCGCTCAAAATTGGTGTAAGTAACATATTAGTACCCCCTTTTTTAAATCACGTTTTCTATGGAAAATTTTATTATTTCTGAAAAAACATGAATTTTTATCAAACTACATTTGTTTATTAAATCAACTTAACAAAGTATGCACATTTCTATATAATAAAACCTTTAAATACATTTTGCACACAATTTTAAACATGAGTACGACTTATTTTTAAAATCACGACTTCTAAAAACATTACTTTTTTTCTTAAAAAACATGATTTAAAAAAATAACTTTTGTTTAATAAATCAAATAAACAAACTATGCACATTCTGCTTAATAGAACCTTTCAATACATTGTGCACATAGATGGTAAGAGGAAGATCTTAGTACACCTTCTTTTTAAAAATCACGACTTTGGAAAACATTTCTTTACCTCTTCAAAAACGATACTTAAAAAAACACCATTTGTTTAATAAATAAAATAAGCAAAGTATGTACATTCTACATTATCACACCTTTTTATAGGTCGTGCACTCAATTTTTGGGAGGAATAAATTACTATCACTCTTTTTTTAAAATCGTGATTTCAAAAGCAATTACTTTATTTATTAAAAAACACATCTTTTTTAAAAACCCCATTTGTTTAATAAATCCAATAAATAAATTATGCAATTTTATACATAATAACACATTTTTGTACATTGCGCCATAAGGTTTTAGTTTTCCCAAAATGTCTCCTATTTGAAAAAAGATCAGAATATTCTAGGAATCTTTTGTGTTCTGGGCATAGCATTTCACTCGTTGCTCTAAATTGGGTGAACTTTAGATGATTGGAAGGGTCTTGCAAACGTGTTCATTACTAAAATTCCTTCCCCAAAGAAATGATAAGGAATAAGGAAACACTCAAACAACATAGTGCTAGAGAATTTCATGGTCTTTCCAACGGTCTAAAGTATGCCCAATTCCGAGTTACGAGCAAAACGTTATAGCTAAGATACACAATATTCTAGGAATCTTTTCACTTTTTGTTAAAAAATATACATTATAGAAGAGGGTAGAATGTTATGGCACAAAATTGGTAAGATGAATAGTTTCGTATCCTTCATTTTTTAAAATCATGACTTCTAAAAACCATACTTTAATTCTTAAAAAACACTAGTATTTAAATAACGATATTTAATTAATAAGTTGAATAAACAAAGTGTGAAAATTATACTTGATCAAATTTTTTTATAGGTTGCACACACTATTGGTAAGAGGAATTGCGTAGTACCTCTCATTTTAAAATATCACAACATCTAAAAAATTACTTTATTCCTAAAAAGTAAGAATTTAAAAAAAAAAAGCATTTACTTAATAAATTGAATCAATAAAGTATTCACATTCTACATGATCACACCTTTTTACACATTGTTCATGCGATTGCTAAGAGGAATATATTAATATCTCACATTTTTTGAAATCATGACTCACAAAATAATTACTTTACTTCTTATAAAACATGATTTTTTAAAAAATGTTATATATTTAATAAATGGAGCAAAAAAAAATTTCACATGCTATAGAATATCACATTTTATACATTGTGCACACATTTGGTAAGAGGAAGATATTAGCACCCCTCATTTTTAAAAATCACATTTTCTAAAATAGCATTTATTTAATAAATGAAACCAAGAAAGTATCTACATTGTACATAATGGAACATTTTTATGCATTGTGCATGCGATTGGTAAGATTTAGAGTTTAGTGTCCCTTATTTTTAAACATCACGTATTCTAAGAAATTATTGTATTTCTTAAAAAATAAGACATTCTAAGAAACACCATTTGTTTATTGATTCAAATCAACAAAGTATACACCTTAGACATGATCACAGAATTCTATAAGTTGTGCATGCAATTCTAAAGAGGAATAGTCATATACCCCTCATTTTTATAAATCGTGTTCTCTAAAAACATTCTCTACTTCTTCAAAACAATACTTTTTAAAAAAAACACCATTTGGTTAATAATTCGAATCGACAATGTATGCACATTCTTCATAATCGAATAGTTTTATACATTGCGCACACAATTTGTATGAGGAAGATCTTAGTACCCCTTGTTTATAAAAATAATTATTTAATCTTTTATCCTTTCTTTCTTAAAAACATGACTTGAAAAAATGCATTTGTTTAAGCAAAGAAAAATAAAAAGTATGCACATTTTACATAATTCCACGTTTTATGCATTGTGTATGCTATTGTTAAAAGGAACAACTTAGTAGCCATCATTATTAAAAAGCGCAACTTCTAAACAAATTAGTTTATTTCTTAAAAAAGGTTTTTTAAGAAATTCCATTTGTTTACTAAATTGAATAAAAAAAAGTAAGAAGATTCTACATGACTGCACATTTTCATAGGTTGCACACACAATTGGTAAGACAAATATATTAGTACCCCTTGTTTTAAACACATATCTTACAAAATGACACTTGTTTAACAATTTGAATCAACACCTTCTTATATATTGTACACATAATTGGTGTCAAGAATATCTTAGTACCGTCGTTTCTCTAAGATCATGTTTTCTTTTAATACTCTATTCTTAAAAAGCACAATTTAAAAAAAAACGACATTTCTTTAATCAATCAAATACATAGATTATGCACATTCTACATAATCACACCTTTCTATACATTGTCCACACAATTGGTAATATCAAGAGTTTAGCACCCCACCTTTTTAAAAGTCATGACTTGTCAATAAATTAAATTATTTCCTAAAAAACAAAAATTTTCAAAAAACACCCTTTGTTCAATAACTCAAATAAACCAAGTTTGTGCATTCTACATTATCACACCCTTGTAAAGGTTGTACACACCATAGGTAAGGAAAATAACTTACTACCACTCATTTTTAAAAAGCAATACTTCCAAATAAATTACTTTCTTTGTTAAAAGCGAGAGTTTTTCAAAAATGTCAGTTTTTTAATACCCCTTCTTTCTAAAAATCGTGACTTTGAAAAACATTACTTTATCTTCTTAAAAACAAAACTTTAAAAACATCATTTGTTTAATAAATCAAATAAAAAAAATTATGCACTTAGATCGTAAAAGGAAGATTTGAGTACCTTTTCTTTTTAAAAATCATGACTTTGAAAAACATTACTTTATCTCTTTAAAAATGAGACTTTAAAAAACACCATTTGTTTAATAAATCAAATAAGTAAAGTATGCACATTCTACTTTATCACACGTTTTTATAGGTTGTGGACTGAATTGTTAAGAGCAATATTTTACTATCAATCATTTTTTAAAAATTGTGATTTCTAAAACAATTACTTTATTTCTTAAAAACCACATATTTTTAAAAACCCACATTTGTTTAATAAATCAAATAAACAAGGTATGCAATTTTATACATAAACACACCTTTTTGTACATTGTGCACAAAATTGGTAAGCAGAATGTAATGTCCCTCTTGCGCACCTTAAGTATTTTGTAAATTGTGAATGATTATTGTACTTGTTCTAGTGAGGAGCTCAAGGCCAAGGCCCCGCCAGAAACAAGACCTCAAAATCTATTATTTACCTAATGGGTAAATTAGGAAACTTAAGGGATTATTGCAACTTAATCAACGGGGAACTAAATCCACTAAAGGGGAAACTTAAAAACAGTGAGGGGATCCTTGCGAATCGAAAGAAGATTATATGATTTAACAACCTAAACTCTTAGCCATCATCCTAGGTTGAGGTAATTCCTAAGTTGATAAATGCACCTTTTGGGTGTTTAAGATAATTCTACCTAATACTCCTTAAGGCATCAAATGCCAAGAAGTTCCCCTAGAATTTTAATCGAGAATCTCCAGATCTTGTCTTATGAAAATAGTATAGTCATCTTAAAATTTATTAAGAGAATACGCTTCTAGAGGCTTAACTACGTAAATAAATCCTCCAAGATGTATCGGTGCTTTAATGGGGGGGGACTTACTTCTATGAGCATAGACTTAAAATGTGCTCTATATACCTAGATACATATATATGTATAGTACCCTTGATAAAGGAGAGAAAAGAACAGATATGTTAACAACTCCTCTAAGGGAAAAGTAAGTAGCCATTTTCTTGCTAACTAGTATAGAACCACATTTGCCGAGGCAAGTGCTAGCTTGGATAAAAAGAAATTTGAAAAGAAAATATTTATAAGACTTAGGTAGCTATGACGGGTTCTTATATAATCCCTTATGTGACTACCTATCCCTGGATTATTTGGGGAAACACAAAAAGGTCACAGTTGTCCGGTTTGTCTCCTTCAAAGACGGCATATCCATTCAGTTGAGTTTTGTTTTGGGAAAGGGGGAATCACCCTTGCATTAGGGTATCTTTATTTTGAACTTTACCCTAGACGAAATCCCTCAAATTCAGCACGCCTTGCATTCCATAGGATTTTAGGAAGAAACTTACCCTAGTTAGCAAGAAAAAGAAAAAAAAAAGGGAAAAAGTGTTAGTAGGGCAGTTTATGGCATTAAAATCCCAAAGTGTGATTTTTGAGAGAGAGATCAATTTTAAGCACAATGTAAGGAGGGAATCTGTCAATTTAACGTCTTCTCCATAATAAAAACTTCCACAGTATTTTCCTTTACTCCATATAAAAGTCTACTGGGATACAAGAGAGAGGAGAGCTGTGATTGCAAAGGTTAGCGCACATTAGGAGGAAAAAGCTCAGCTTTTTTTAGAAGGAGGGGAGCTCGAATAGGGGGAGGGGAAGATACCTATTTTATAAGGAGAGGGGACCTTGGTAGATAGACACACCGATGGAAGTTGTTCGCTCATTCCATTCTGCTTAGTATGCCCAAAGCTGTGTGTTCTGGACATCAAATTGGACTGAGTATCGCATCTAATGTTGAAGATATTAGTGGTGAGCCAGAGGTTTCTCCTGTGAGTGGGGACTCAGCAAATGGAGAGACATTTTTATGGAGACGACTGCCAGGGAAGAGGTAGTGTGCGGCTCTAGAGAAAGCATTTGCCTCCAACTCGAGAAAACAACAAGAAAAATTTCTAGAGCAATAACTCCATACTTCTTGGTTGCCATGAAAGTCACGGATCAGGAGTTCGTATTCAGGGCACCACACATTGAAGTAAACATTCCCCATCAATGAGCGCGTTGCATTTGGAGTGTGAAATTTTACTACTATTTACTGGATAGATTAGTGGGTTCCCTCTGCGCTAAGTTAATCCAAGATTTATATTTATGCTTTCCATGTATATAGATGAGGGTAACCACCTTTCCATGTATATAGATGAGGGTAACCACTGCATCGCCGGAATTCCCAGTATGTTGGTTTACATAGCAAAATAATTCTGATGACAACCTTTGTGTAGGGTTATGTCCCAGCTGCTCCTTATTTCTCCCACTTACCCTATTTTTTTTAAGGAAAGAGAACCTTGTTTTGGCCTGGGGTTTTCAACATACAGACTTGATCATTTTCAGTTATCGATCTGAAGCTGCTACTTTGCCGAATCAGCCCCAACCTGCATGTGCATGAAATGTGTTTTCCTTGGGATTCTAAGTCCCTTCAAGTGATTTCATCCTACCTGTGTGTATGGATGAATATGGGTGTAAAACCACTGCATAGGACCAAAAGAGTCAAAAACTCCCCCTAGACTGGACAGAGTATAAATCCTTGCACATGCCTCTAAAGTATAAAGCTCTATGTAAAATCGATAAAGTCATTTCCATAATAAGGCAGACCTTAAGGAGGTACCCTTCTATGTGAATTACATATTTATATATATGCGTGCATGAGGATGGAATGCAAGGAGGGAAATGTATATATATATATATGCATAAAACTATATTGTGTTAAGTCATCTCAACTCAGCCAAGAGTTTTGTTCCTTGTTGTTTTGGGAACATGAAGCTAATGCTCATATCTTTAAACCTGGTAAACAGTTAGGCATTTTGCTAGGAGTTGTATAAGTAAAAGACTAGATAAATGTAGCCTAGTATGTGAATAAGTACAAATAATCATCCTTACATGGAATCATACTAACATTGAAATATCACAATAACATGGGAAATAGATATAGGGGTGGATAGTATGAAGGTATGGAAAATTTTTTGCCATGGTACCGGTAGTGATCTTTTTAAAGAACAACCATACATAGTACAATTGTGGGTAGATTTGTTTGTAGGGTGTATTTAAGGCATAAAGGCTAGGGTGAAACATTTAGCATTAAATTGCATTAAGTATTCATACCAACTAGCAAGGGAACAACCCTAGCCCTATGTAGGCTAGTGATTATATAAAAATAAAACTGAAAACAAAGGGAAGCCTCCAATCTTGAACCTAGTCTTGAGTTTGAAACTCGGTTGCAAAACATTGTTCATTATTGTGTTGCATCAGGAAGTGGCAATAGATCTATCTAATTTTCTAGTTTATGTTCAGAGGTACTCTCAGTGACAGAGTCTCGAAGGTTAAAGAAAAGAAAATATGGCAACAATGATGTTGTGGATTGTAACTATTTTTAATAAATAACATCACATGATGCGACTGTTTGGTGGATGTAACCCTAAGTTTTGGCTGAACCACATATATTGGGTGTTCTTTTGTTTATGTCTAAATGTCTCATTTTCCCTTAATTGCTTACGTACTTAACGTTTTGTTTTGCACGTTGACTAATTCCCTTAGAAATAATGATAAGTAATGTTATTGTTATCATGATGATTTCTTGCCGCACATTTGGACGTTTTCAAAGCATTATGATGATGAAGTGCTTATGGTTATGAATAAAATTTTGAGGTGATTACATTTAATAAATTATCATCAACTCGATTAAATATTGTGCAAATATGTTATCGATATGAATTAATTGGAAGCAAACAATGAATTGTTCGTGAATTAGAACATTTTACTTAAGAGGATGGTAGTCCTATAACCAAGTACCTTTGATGATGGTCGCCTTGTGGCTAATATTAACTATCCGAATAGTGAATTTAAATTCCATAAGAGATGCATATGTTAGTCGAAGTAATGTATGTAAAACTGTGGTTCAAAGAAAGATTGGGTGTGTTATCAAATGACAGTCTAAAAGTTGTACCTAAGTATTCAGCCATTAGGATAAATACATAATGAGGTATAGTTAGTAGGCATAAATGCATGTTTGGTTTATGTAATCAATAGCAAATCCTAGTGGATTGGATGTGAATGGCATGTTTGGTTTCGGATGAGTAGGATAGATGTAAATTGTTGAATGATCGGTATACAGCACGCGTGATTTTGACATATTTGAATTTGATTGGACATGTTATATTGAAATTCCATGTAAAGTCTGACACTAACATGATTGTCTCATTTTTCTAGCAACAGTGAAACAAGGAAAACAAAATATTACCCTGTTTTTCACACATAACAGCATTGAGGTATAAGGGGTATGATACAAATGGTATCATAGCCCAAGTTGAAGCACTTGGACCTACATGGGCTGAGTGTAAAGTAAATAAGTTTCGCTAGTTTCCTTGTTTTCTTGATGTTATAATTATGAAAAGAAATCTAACCAAAAAAATTATTTTTCAGAGAAAAGGAATAGATGGGTTGGAAGCCCTTTCAATCGATAGAAGGAGATTATGCTCAAACTCAACTGACAACCTAGTCATATAAAATGAGGTAAGTAATTTTCATAGTTTGAGTAGAGACTCAATTAAAAAGGTATGAAAGAGGGTCTTAGAAAAAAATGACAGATGTACAATGCTTACGATAATATTGTTACCGACTACTAAAAGTATGCATAATGTTTATTTATTTTGTCCATTTTGAAACATGGAGGGGATAGCATAGATTCCAATATGTATATGTATATTTTATAACCAAATCCAATTATGTATATGATTATTGAAAGACAACGATTCTTTATTAAGTCGATGACCCATCTTCAATGCACCAGTAAGGATGCTACTTAATAAAAGTTCGAGGTATTCTACTAAATGAGAATTGTGCCCCATTAAAGGTTGGTTATGTTTATTAAATGAGTGAGGAAGAAATATTCTGTTACTAATATACCTCGCACATTGATCAAATAGGAATTGTGGTGCAAATTATAAGGTGACTTTAATTTGTTAGTGACAAAAGAGTGTCTGCTTAAATGCTAAGAAATAACACTTTTTGCATAATAATGGTAAGCCTCCTTGATAAGAAACTTACTAGTTTAGGACTACATTGCAACATATAATAAATAATTTTGTTTATAGAAGAATGCAAAGTATGCATTGGAAAGTTAGATCAATTTATATTTGGAAACTGAATTTAGTTTGATTCGAATATTCATTATAAATCTATAAACCTTCTTTGGTATATATATATGGGTAATGGATGAAGGGTAGTGTAAACATAAATGATTGATATAAATATTGGACATGATCAATTAGGAAACCATGTGGTGAATAACTATAGTTGGATCACTTATTGATAAAAGGTCAATTAGTCTTATTGACTTGGTCTGACCATATAATCAAGAAATCTTTCTATAACTGCATTTATTTTTGTTAAGAAATAATTCCTCACTTAATGGTCAGAACATGAAGAGTTATGCTAACAAGGGAAATGTCTATATCGCAAGAAATTCATGGGAACCTAGGAATGTTTATTATTTTCAAACCAAAGTAGCTTTCTTAAAAGAGGTACCATGTTAAATCTTAAAATAATTATTGACATGGTGTATGATTAAAAGATTCTTAGAATCCCATGGTGATAGGTTACAGTGAATATTGTTGAATATTGACTATAAGTCTTCTAGACCTAATTTAGGGTTCATTATTTGCAATAAATAAATGTAAGTGGCTCATGAGAAGTGTACTCCAAAGTCTTAGAGGTATCTTCATGTGAGGGAATATGGGTAAATTTACGTATATGAAAATATACATATATAACTTACCTAAAATTCCTTGAGTATAGCTATTAAAAGGAACTTGATAAGTTGATAATTTAGGCGTAATTGTATTACCATTGAAACTCTCTAAAAGGATTAACCGCAAGCTATTACCTATAGTAAAACGATTAAACACAAGGGAAAAGTAAGGCCAAAATAGTGGCTATGCTAAAGGCATATATTATATTTTCCATATTCTACAAATACGAATGGTATAAAATGAAGGTTAGTGGTACTATAATGTATCCTTTACATATAATTGTTACTATACAAGAAATTGTGTTATGCAACTAATTATACATCTTCATTTGCATTATTGATCCCTTGATCCCTTGTACATTTTAATAAGAATGACAACATTCGTTACAGTATTTTTTCAAGAAAAATGAACTAGACGGCTTATGAACTTGGACTACCATTGTGTTGTACCAAATGTAATTGGTTGTATAGAAAGTGTGCACCTATATAAAAGCTCACATTCTAATGAACTAGATAAGTTGTAAGATAGGACATAAGTAGATGAGATATGGAATTATGGTTTACCTTCAATTACTAATGTTATTGAAATTAAGGAATGTTGTATGCTAACATTGAGGATATGCTAGGAACAATGTCAGTTGGAGCTGATTGTTAGAACAATATTCGCTACCATAAATAATGAGGATTAACTATGGATGATGGTGTTTACTTACTGACATTGCAGGCTTCAGCAAGATTATGACCATCATTGCAATCAATGTATGCTATGGTATATAAATCTGCATGCGTATATAAGTTGCACTCAATTGCTCAGAAACGAGTAAGGAGTAATTTTTCTAGATGGGTTACAGGGTTATATAACTCATGAATGATGATTAAAATTGCTGCAACTTATTAAATTTTAATGAGTAATTAATGAAACTATGGGTTATCAATGGATGCTTTGACTAACCATATATCTAATTTCTGAATCAGGACAACAATAGTAAATTCATGCGAAGCACGAAGGGGTATGTTTTAATAGTCAAGGTTGAAATTCATACCAATACGAACAAGGAAATTTTTTTGAATGCTATAGGAGCACAATGGTGGTAGGAAAGTGATTTCCGCATGAGCACATTGATGTTAGGCATCTATGCTGCAAGAGCACAATGGTGTTAGGCAAGCGATTGCTGTGTGAGCACATTGGTGTTACTCATATGGTGTGGTAAGAATAAGACCTAGGCAAAATTGGACATCTGGAAGACAAGACACTGTTTGATGTCACTGAGGAGAAAAATTTTAACTAGTAGTTAAAAGGGAGAGTAACCTCAGGTATTGTTGCAAGCCCACACGAGAATGGAAAAGGAAAACTCAAAAGAGTTTGGAAAAACAAAACAAACGTAAAACATGTTAATGAAATTCCAGGTAATTAGGCTATTACATGCTTAATGTCTAGTGGGGAGAAAGGATTCTCCTCCTCAGGTCGAAGACGACATAACCATCCAAAGGTTGGAGATAAAAACAACACCCAAAGGTAGTAATTATGTTTTATTGATGAACAAATTGTGTTATGTAAATGATTTGGTATTACGACACCAATGAAAAATAGGAAACTGCAGATTGTTGGGATCTATGGCTTTTCTTTAAATAATAAATTTTTGGACCTGATTTATGGAATAAAGTTTGGCCTAGACCCGAACCTTGTGCAGGAAACTGCAGGCCTTGAATGATAGCAACTTAAGAAGGAACGTGAAAGATCGGCACAGATTAGATTAGAATAGATGAAGCAAGAAAGACAGCTCATGAGAAGAAGAAGAAAAAAATGGGCAGAAAACAAGAACATTGAGGACGGTGTTGTTTTTAAGGGGGAAAGAATGTAATGTCCCTCTTGCACACCTTAAGTATTTTGTAAATTGTGAATGATTATTGTACTTGTTCTAGTGAGGACCTCAAGGCCAAGGCCCCACTAGAAACAAGACCTGGAAATATATTATTTACGTAAGGGGTAAAATTAGGAAACTTAAGGGATTATTGCAACTTAATCAACAGGGAACTAAATCCACTAAAGGGGAAACTTAAAAACAATGAGGGGATCCTTGCGAATCAAAAGAAGAGTATACATTTTAACAACCTAAACTCTTAGGCATCATCCTAGGTTGAGATAATTCCTAAGTTGACAAATGCACCTTTTGGGCGTTTAAGATAATTCTACCTAATATTCCTTAAAACATCAAATGCCAAGAAGTTCCCCTAGAATTTTAATATAGAAGCTCCAGCTCTTATATTATGAAAATAGTATAGTCATCTTAAAATTTATTAAGAGAATACACTTCTAGAGGCTTAAATACCTAAATAAATCCTCCAAGATGTATTGGTGCTTTAATGGGGGGGGACTTACTTCTATGAGCATAGAATTAAAATGTGATCTATATACCTAGATACATATATATGTATAGTACCCTTGATAAAGGAGAGAAAAGAACAGTTATGTTAACAAATCCTCTAAGGGAAAAGTAGGCAGCGATTTTCTTGCTAACTAGCATAGAACCACATTTGCCGAGGCAAGTGCTAGCTTGGATAAAAAGAAAGTTGAAAATAAAATATTTATAATAATTAGGTAGCTATGAGGGGTTCTTATATACTCCCTTATGTGTCTTGGATTATTTGGGGAAACACAAAAAGGTCACACTTGTCCGGTTTGTCTCCTTCGAAGACGGCATATCCCTTCAGTTGAGTTTTGTTTTGGGAAAGGGGGAATCACCATTGCATTAGGGTATCTTTATTTTGGACTTTACCCTATACGACATCCCTCAAATTCAGCATGCCTTGGATTCCATAGGATTTTAGGAATAAACTTACCCTAGTTGGCAAGAAAAAGAAAAAAAAAGGAAAAAGTGTTAGCAGGGTGGTTTATGGCATTAAAATCCCACTGCGCGATTTTTGGGAGAGAGATCAATTTCAGCACAATGTAAGGAGGGAATTTGTCAATTTAACGTCTCCTCCATGATAAAAACTTCCACATTCTTTTCCTTTACTACAATTAAATATCTACTGGGATACAAGAGAGAGGAGCACTATGATTGTAGAGGTTAGCACACATTAGGAGGAAAATGTTTGGATTTTTTTACAAGGAGGGGAGATCGACTGGGGGGAGGGGAAGATACCTACATTATAAGGAGAGGGGACCTTGACAAATATATACACCGATGGAAACTGTTGGCTTGTTCCATTCTGCCCAGTATGCCCGAAGCCGTGTGTTATGGACATCAAATTGGACTGAGTATGGCATCTAATGTTGAAGATATTAGTGGTGAGCCAACGGTTTCTCCTGTGAGTGGGGACTCGGCAGTTGGAGAGACAGTTTTATGGAGATGACTACCAGGGAAGAGGTAGAGTGCAGCTCCGGAGAAAGCATTTGCCTCCAACTCGAGAAAACAACAAGAAAAATTTATGGATTAATAACTCCATACTTCTTGGTTGCCATGAATGTCACGGATCAGGATTTCAAATTCAGGGTACCACACATTGAGGTAAACACTCCCCATCAATGCATGCATTCCATTTGGAGTCTAAAATTTTACTACTATTTATTGGATAGATTAGTGGGTGTCCTCTGCGCTGAGTTAATCCAAGATTGATATTTATGCTTTCCATGTATATAGATGAGGGTAACCACCGCATTGCTGGAATTCCCCGTATGTTGGTTTACGTAGAAAAATAATTCTGACGACAACCTCTGTGTAGGGTTATCTCCAAGCCGCTCCTTATTTCTCCCACTTACACTATTTTTTTTAAGGAAAGCAAACCTTGTTTTTGCTGGGGGTTTTCAACATATAGACTTAATCATTTTTAGTTATTGATCTGAAGCTTCAACTTTACTAAATCAGCCCCAACCTTCATGTGCATGAAATGTGTTTTCCTCTGGATTCTAAGTCCTTTCAAGTGATTCCAGCCTACCTATGTGTATGGACGAATATGGGTGTAAAACCACTGCATAGGACTGGAAGAATCAGAAAATCCCCCTAGAATGGACTGAGTATAAATCCTTGTACATGCCTCTAAAGTATAAATCTCTATGTAAAATCGATAAAGTCATTTCCATAATAAGACAGGCCTTAAGGAGGTACCATTCTATGTGAATTAGATATTTATATATATGCATGCATGAGGATGGAACGTAAGGAGGGAAATGTATATAATATATATATATATATATATATATATGCATAAAACTATATTGTGTTAAGTCATCTCAACTCAGCCAAGAGTTTTGTTCCTTGTTGTTTTGGAAACATGAAGCTAATTCTCATATCTTTAAACTTGGTAAACAGTTAGGCATTTTGCTATGAGTTGTATAAGTAAATGACTAGATAAATGCAGCGTGGTATGTGAATAAGTACAGATAATCATCCTTACATGGAATCATCCTAACATTGATATATCCCAAAAACATGGTAAATAGATATAGAGATGGATAGTATGAGTGTATGGAAAATTTTTCACCATGGTACCGGTAGTGATTTTTTTAAAGAACAACCATACATAGTACAACTGTGGGTAGAGTTGTTTGTAGAGTGGATTTAAGGCGTAAAGGCTAGGGTGAAACATTTAGCCTTAAACTGCATTAAGGATTCATACCAACCGGCAAGGGAACAACCCTAGCCCTATGTAGGCTAGTGATTATATAAAAATAAAACTGAAAACAAAGGGAAGGCTCCAATTTGGAATCTAGTCTTGAGTTTAAAAATCGGTTGCAAAACATTATTCATTATTGTGTTGCATCAGGAACTGGTAATAGATCTATCTGATTTTCTAGTTTATGTTCAGAGGTACTCTCGGTGAGAGAGTCCTCAAGGATAAAGGAAAGAAAATATGGAAACAATGATGTTGTGGATTGTAATTGTTTTTAATAAATAAAATCGCATGATGCGACTGTTTGGTGGATGTAACCCTGAGTTTGGGGTGAACCACGTATATTTGGAGTTCCTTCGTTTATGTCTAAATTTCTCATTTTCCCTTAATTGCTTATGTACTTAGCATTTTGTTTTGCACCTTGACTAATTCCCTTAGAAATAATCATAAGGAATGTTATTGTTATCATGATGATTTCTTGCCGCACATTTGGACATTTTCGAAGCATTATGATGATGAAGTGCTTATAGTTATGAATAAAATTTTGAGGTGATTACATTTAAGAAATTATCATGAATTGGATTAAATATTGTGCAAATATGTTATTGATATGAATTAATTGGAAGCAAACAATGAATAGTTCGTGAAATAGAACATTTTACTTAAGAGGATGGTAGTCCTATAACCAAGTACCTTTGATGATGGTTGCCTTGTGGCTAATATTAACTATCCAAATAGTGAATTTAATTTCCATAAGAGACCCATATGTTAGTCGAAGTAATGTATGTAACACTGTGGTTAAAAGAAAGGTTAGGTGTGTTATCAAATGATAGTCTAAAAGTTGTACCTAAGTATTCAGCCATTAGGAGGAATACATAACAAGGTATAGTTAGTAGGCATAAATTCATGTTTGGTTTATGTAATCAATAGCAAATCCTAGTGGATTGGATGTGAATGGCATGTTTGGTTTCAGATGAGTAGGGTAGATGTAAATTGCAGAATGATCGTTATACAGCGCGCGTGATTTTGACATTTTTGAATTTGATTGGACATGTTATATTGAAATGCCATGTAAAGTCTGACACTAACATGATTGTCTCATTTTTCTAGTAACAGTGAAACAAGGAAAAAAAAATCTTACCCCCTTTTTCACACATAACAGCATTGAGGTATAAGGGGTATGTTACACAGAATAGTTTAGTACGCCTCATTTCTAAGAATCATGAATTCTAAAACAACTTGTTTAATTCTTAAAAATCACAAGTTTTTAAATAACACCATTTAATTAATAAGTTGAATAAACAAAGTATGAACGTTATACTTGATCACAAATTTTTATAGGTTATACACACAAATGTTAAGAAGAATAGCGTAGTACCCCTCATTTTAAAAAATCACAATGTCTAAACAAATTACTTAATTAAAAAAAATAAATATTTTTTTAAAACGTCATTTATTTAATAAATTAAATCAACAAAGTATTCACATTCTACATGATCAAACCTTTTTATACATTGTCATGCAATTAGTAAGAGGAATATATTAGTACCCCTCATTTTTAAAAATCATGACTCATAAAACAATTAATTTATTTGTTAAAAAAAATGATTTTTTTTAAAGTCCTAGGTATTTAATAAATGGAATAAACAAATTTTGCACATGCTACACAATCTCACCTCTTTATAAATTGGGGACACAGTTTGTAAGAGGAATATCTTAGCACCCCTCATTTTTAAAAATGGCATTTTCTAAAATGCTATTTATTTAATAAATGGAACCTAAAAAGTATCCACATTCTACATAATGGAATCTTTTTATACATTACACATGCAATTGGTAGGTGTTAGAGTCTAGTGTCCCTTCTTTTTAAAAATAAAGTATTCTAAGAAATTTCTTTATTTATTAAAAAATAAGACTTTCTAAAATATGACATTTGTTTATTGATTCAAATTAATAAAATATGTACCGTATACATGATCACACAATTTTATAGCTTGTGCATGCAATTGTCAAGAGGAATATCTTTGTACCCCTCATTTTTAGAAACCGTGTTGGCTAAACAAATTATTTGCTTCTTAAAAACAAGACTTTTTAAAAAAGACCATTTGTTTAATAATTTGAATCAATAACGTATGCACATTCCTCATAATAAAATAGTTTTATACATTTCTTACACAATTTGTAAAAGGAAGAGGTTATTA
>LPNX010050948.1:64435-143047 GCA_001517045.1 Pseudotsuga menziesii
CCCGAGAAAGGGGAGTCCCTGTAGGTTAAACAGAAGGATTCTGAGGCAACATAGTTATTGTGAATTGTGTGGCATAGATGTCACTGCGTTTTACTGGTAGAAATGCCACTGCGATTGTAGAGTGCTGCCCATAAGTCATAGGATATATGGGCGAGGAGCAACTTGGTACAAAATTGGAAAATGCAGATGTCGTAATCATTCCTGATGGTGTTCCTCGAAAACCTGGCTTGACCGTGATGTTTTCTTCAAACATCAATGCGGGGATGGTCAAATCCCTTTGCTCTGCATTTTTCAAAATACTACCCAGAGGTGAGTTGTCCCAACTAATTATCTTATTGAAGCTTGAGGAAAACCAATACCTAAAACATATATAGAATGCAATGTGTTTTAACTATTTGAAATAGAAACAAGGACAGCGAGGTGTCTTTTAACCTGAAAATATATATAAACACTGTAAGGTGTCTAAATAAATTGAAATAGAGGTAAATACTGCAACGTGTACTAAGAATGCACATTAATTTAAGCGTTGTATTTTGATAAAGTTTTCCATTAGACATACGACTTGTCTGGATAGAGCTTGCCAGTGAAATATGCGATTTTGTCTTGATAAAGACAGCCCAGCGAGATATGTTTGGTTTTGTTATAGGCTGCTTTCGGCCTTTTGACTTTTGAAATAAATTCATGACCTTTCCCCTACCTCTGTCCATGCGTGGAACCTGATAAATGACCGACTAGCAGAGGCAGGTATAAACTTTTAAAAAAAACTCAAAACGGTGAGAGGTTCTTATTGTGAAGCGTATTGCAAGTATGGCAAACGATTAGTGTTATTTGTTTAAAGATGAATTATTCTTTGAAATTTCTGGCATTGGTGCGGTTCTCCTTTTTATGTCAGTAGATGATATTCATCACAGGACTGAATTGGGTAAGGAATCTTCACGGTGGCACAAGAAGTGAACTATATTAATTAAAATCTAATTTTTTATATATTGCTCATATGGATTTATCCCCCTTATATAAGGTAATTCTTAGTGTATTAAACCTAATAAAAACACACACTAAGGTTGTTTTCTAAAGGGCAATAAGGAGCAGTATGACTCCAATCCTAATACCTAGAAAATTCATACTGGGTTATGCACATGAATTAGTTGAACATAAATCTAACCTTGTCGACTTGGGTATGTCGCATGTAAGGTCGAGATTGATAACTATGTGTTGTATGGGATGTAACCTTAGCTTCTCTTTGAAAGGATTTTTCATTGAATCCAGTAGTAGGTATAATGAAATACTCTGTGAGGAGTACTTGAATTTTAAACCAAAGACATGCAGGAAACAGAGTTGTTGCGGATTGTAACCCGCCCTTTTGGAAAATAATATTACATGACGCTACGGTTTGGTGGACGTAACCCCGAGTTTGGGGTGAACCACGTACATCTTCTCTCTGTGTGATTGGTTCTTATGCTTTGTGTTTTATTGATTGGCATTAAATAATATCTCATATATGTTGAAATTCATGATGTTAAGAAAGATTGCTCATATAGGTTCTTGATGTTAAGAAGGATTGTTCATATATGTTGAAATTCACAATGTTAAGAAATACTGCTCGTATATGTTGGAATTCATGATGTTAAGAAGGATTGTTTATGCAACACGATTTAAGCCTAGTTTGAAACATGATGGATATTCATTTTTCCAGTCCTTTAGAATTTACGTAAAGTACCAATTATTACAATGTGTATGCATGCACCCTTCTTTGTTTTGAACTAAATTCTTTCTCTGGGATACACATAAATTGTAATTCCATATATGTTGAGTTGCAGTGAAGGGGAAACATATTACTTAGTTGTTACTTTAATAACGTGAAGTAAGATTTAAGGTACTTGAAAAAGAAATCTCCTTAGCAGTACATAGATACAATAAACCTCGGTTGGGTTTTTAGTATTCATTCTTAATGAAGTATCTCGAGTATTTTCAATGATAGGATTGCAAGGATAAACTTTAAACTTAGTCTTGATTCATGATGTTTCGATGAATGATTTACAAGTGTCATTTTTCATCATTTACCGGTCCTAAGGATAACTATTCCAAGCCATAGGTAGTAGTAAATTGAATGTAATTTGCATGATTGGTTTTTCTAACAAGGAGAATGGATGTAAGTCATCGAATGACTGTCTTTCCATGCGTACAGAATGACCTTATCGAATTGGATAGAACATGTTTCATCTCACACTAACAGGTTTGATTCTTTTGTAGTAGCAGTGACATGAAACATTTACCATTTTCACACCTAATGACATTGTGGTACAAGAGGTACATTACATAAAATAATTACTTTATTTTTTAAAAAACATGAATTTTTTTAAAAATGTTATATATTTAATAAATGGAATAAACAAATTTTCCATGTGCTATAAAATTTTGCATTTTCTAAAATGCCATTTATTTAATAAATGAAATCAAGAAAGTATCTGCATTGTACATAATGGAACCTTTTTATGCATTGTGCATGCAATTGGTAAGATTTAGAGTTTAGTGTCCCTTCTTAGTAAAAACCACGTATTCTAATAAATTATTGTATTTCTTAAAAATTAAGACTTTATAAGAAACACCATTTGTTTGCATCTTAGACATGATCACAAAATTTTATAGGTTGTGCCTGCAATTTTCAAGAGGAATAGCTTTATACCCCTCATTTCTATAAATCGTGTTCTCTAAAAAAATTCTTTACTTCTTCAAAACAATTCTTTAAAAAAAAACACCATCTATTTAATAATTCGAATAAACAATGTATTCACATTCCTCATAATCAGATAGTTTTATACATTGAGAACACAATTTGTATGAGGAATATCTTAGTACCCCTTGTTTATAAAAATCATTATTTAAGATTTTATCCTTTCTTTCTTCAAAGCATGGCTTGAAAAAATGCATTTGTTTAAGCAAAGAAAAAGAAAATGTAGGTAGATTTTACATAATTCCACCTGTTATGCTTTGTGCATGTTATTGTTAAAAGGAACAACTTAGTGGCCATCATTTTTAAAAAGCGCAACTTCTAAACAAATTAGTTTATTTCTTAAAAAAGGATTTTTAAAAACTTCCATTTGTTTACTAAATTGAATGAAAAAAAGTAAGAATATTCTACATGATTGCACATTTTCATAGGTTACACACACAATTGGTAAAACGAATATATTAGTACTCCTTGCTTTAAACATGACTTTTTAAAAATCACATTTTTTAACAATTTGAATCAACACCTTTTTATATATTGTGCACATAATTGGCGTCAGGAATATCTCAGTACCGTCGTTTATCTAAGATCATGTTTTCTTTTAATACTTTATTTATTAAAAAACACAATTTAAGAAAAAACGACCTTTCTTTAATCAATTAAATAAACAGATTATGCACATTCTACATAATCACACCTTTGTGTACATTGTGCACACAATTGGTAAGTTGAAGAGTTTCGTGCCCCACCTTTTTAAAAGTCATGACTTGTCAATAAATTATATTATTTCCTAAAAAACAAAACTTTTTAAAAAACACCATTTGTTTAATAACTCAAATAAACCAAGTTTGTGCATTCTACATTATCACACCCTTTTAAAGGTTGTGCACACAATTGGTAAGCAAAATAGCTTAGTACCAATCATTTTTTAAAAGCATGACTTCCAAATAAATTACTTTATTTGTTAAAAGCGAGAGTTTTTTAAATATATCAGTTTTTTAATACCCCTTCTTTTTAAAAATCATGACTTTGAAAAACATTACTTTATCTTCTTAAAATTAAAACTTTAAAAACATCATTTGTTTAAGAAATCAAATAAAAAAAGTATGCACATAGATGGTAAGAGGAAGATCTGAGTACCCCTTCTTTTTAAAAATCATGACTTTGAAAAACATTACTTTATCTTTTTAAAAATGAGAATTTAAAAAACACCATTTGTTTAATAGGTCAAATAAGTAAAGTATGCACATTCTACTTTATCACACCTTTTTATAGGTTGTACACTAAATTGTTAGGAGCAATATTTTACTATCACTCATTTTTTTAAAATTGTGATTTCTAAAACAATTACTTTATTTTTGAAAACCACATATTTTTTAAAAACCCCATTTGTTTAATAAATCAAATAAACAAAGTGTGCAATTTTATACATAATCACACCTTTTTGTACCTTGTGCACAAAATTTGTAAGGGTAATAGTTTAGTACCCCTCATTTTTTAAAATCATGACTTCTAAAACAAATTCTTTAATTCTTAAAAATCACAAGTTTTTAAATAATACCATTTAATTAATAAGTTGAATAAACCAAGTATGAAAGTTATACTTGATCACAATTTTTTATAGGTTGCACACATAATTGGTAAGAGGAATAGCGTAGTACACCTCATTTAAAAAAATCACAACATCTAAAAATATTAATTAATTAAAAAAAACAAGAATTTTTAAAAAACGTTATTTATTTAATAAATTAAATCAACAAAGTATTCACATTCTACATGATCAAACCTTTTTATATATTGTCATGA
Source organism: Pseudotsuga menziesii (assembly GCA_001517045.1). Taxonomy (NCBI): domain Eukaryota; kingdom Viridiplantae; phylum Streptophyta; class Pinopsida; order Pinales; family Pinaceae; genus Pseudotsuga; species Pseudotsuga menziesii. The sequence continues at coordinate 68,970 of LPNX010050948.1, forward strand.
AATTAGTAAGAGGAATATATTAGTATCCCTCATTTTTTAAAATCATGACTCATAAAACAATTAATTTATTTCTTAAAAAATGTGATTTAAAAAAAAATGATATGTATTTAATCAAAGGAATAAAAAAATTTTGCACATGCTCCACAATCTCACCTCTTTATACATTGTGGACACAGTTTCTAATAGGAATATCTTGGCACCCGTCGTTTTTAAAGATGGCATTTTCTAAAACGTTATTTATTTAATAAACAGAATCAAGAAAGTATGTGCATTCTAGAAAATGGAACCTTTTTATAGTTTGTGGATAAAATTCATAAGAGAAATAGATTGGTACCCGTCATTTTTAAAATTTATGAATTCTAAAAAAATATTTTATCTCCGAAAAGACATGACTTTCAAAAATAACATTTATTTAATAAATCTAAACCCCATAGTATCAAAATTCTACATGAACACATGTTTGTATACATTGTTCATGCAATTGGTAAGATAAATAACTTTGCAACCCTTGTTTTTAAAAATCATGTCCTCTAAAAAAAATTATTACTTGAAATACAAGACATTTAAAAAACATCATTTACTTAATAAATAGAATCCAAAAAGAGTGCAGATTCTATATAATGGTACATTTTTTATATATTGTGCATGAAATTGTTAAGAGAAATAGCTTGGTGCCCCTTGTTTTAAAAAATTGTGATTTTTTAAAAAAGTCACTTTATTTCTTAAAAACAGTACTTTGAAAAAAATTGACATTTGTTTAATAAATCGAATAAACAAATTTTGCACATTCTACATGATCGCACACTCTTATAGATTCCACATGTGATTGGAAAGAGAAAAAAACATATTACCCCTGTTTTTTAAAATGATGACTTTAGAAAAAAAAGTATTTTATTTCTTTAAAAACATGACTTTTTGAACAACACATTTGTTTATAAATATGGATCAACAAAGTATGAAAATTCTACATGATCGCACATTTTTATACATTGTGCTCACAATTGGTGTAAGTAACATATTAGTACCCCTTTTTTTTACATCACGTTTTCTATGGAAATTTATGTTATTTCTGAAAAAACATGACTTTTTATCAAACTACATTTGTTTATTAAATCAACTTAACAAAGTATGCACATTTATATACTATCAAACCTTTAAATACATTTTGCACACAATTTTAAACATGAAGAGCTTAGTACCACTTCTTTTAAAAATCACGACTTCTAAAAACATAACTTTATTTCTTAAGAAACATGATTTAAAAAAAATAACATTTCTTTAATAAATCAACTAAACAAAGTATGCACATTCTGCATAATAGCACCTTTCAATACATTGCGCACATAGATGGTATAAGAGGAAGAGCTTAGTACACCTTTTTAAGAATCATGACTTTGAAAAACATTTCTTTAGCTCTATAAGAATGATACTTTAAAAAACACCATTTGTTTTAATAAATCAAATAAGCAAAGTATGTACATTCTACCTTATCACACCTTTTTATAGGTTGTGCACTCAATTGTTGGGAGGAATAAATTAGTATGACTATTTTTTTTTAAATCTCGATTTATAAAACAATTACTTTATTTCTTAAAAACACATCTTTTTAAAAACCCCATTTGTTTAATAAATCGAATAAACAAAGTATGCAATTTTAAACATGATCTCACCCTTTTGTACATTGCGCCATAGGTTTATATTTTTCCCAAAATCTCTCCTATTTGAAAAAAGAGCAGAATATTCTAGGAATCTTTCGTATTTTGGGCATGACGTTTCGCTCGTTACTCGAAATTGGGAGGACTTTAGACCATTGGAAAGGTCTTGCAAACGTCTTTGTTACTAACACACCTACCTTCGACAAATGGTAAGGAATAAGGAAAAACTCAAAAAAACAAAGTTGTAGAGAAGTTCATGGCCTTTCTAACGGTTTGAAGTATGCCCAATTCTGAGTTACGAGCAAAAAATTATACCTAAAATCTGAAATATGCTAAGAATCTTTTCACTTTTTTTAAAAAATTATACATTATAGAAGAGGGTAGAATGTTATGGCACACAATTGGTAAGATGAATAGTTTAGTACCCCTCATTTTTAAAAATCATGACTTCTACAGAACATACTTTAGTTCTTAAAAAACACTAGTTTTAAATAACGCTATTTAATTAATAAGTTTAATAAACAAAGTATTAAAATTATATTTGATCGCAAATTTTTATAGGTTGCACACACTATTGGTAAGAGGAATTGGATAGTACCTCTCATTTTAAAATATCACAATGTCTAAAAAATTACTTTATTCCTTAAAAACAAGAATTTTTAAAACACGACATTTACTTAATAAATTAAATCAACAAAGTATTCACATTCTACATGATCGCACCTTCTTACACATTGCTCATGCAATTAGTAAGAGGAATATATTAGTATCTCGCATTTTTTAAAATCATGACTCACAAAATAATTACTTTATTTCTTTAAAAACATGAATTTTTTAAAAATGTTATATATTTAATAAATGGAATAAACAAATTTTGCATATGCTACAAAATATCACCTTTTATACATTGTGCACACATTTGGTAAGACGAAGATATTAGCACCCCTCATTTTTAAAAATGGCATTTTCTAAAATGCCATTTATTTACTAAATGAAATCAAGAAAGTATATGCATTGTACATAATGGAACCTTTTTATGCATTGTGCATGCAATTGGTAAGATTTAGAGTTCAATGTCCCTTCTTTTTAAAAACAACCTATTCTAAGAAATTATTGTATTCTTCAAAAATAAGACTTTCTAAGAAACACCAGTTCTTTATTGATTCAAATCAACAAAGTATGCACCTTAGACATGATCACACAATTTTATAGGTTGTGCATGCATTTTTAAAGAAGAATAGCTCTGTACCCCTCAATTTTATAAATCGTGTTCTCTAAAAAAACTATTTACTTCTTCAAAACAATACGTTTTGAAAAAACACCATTTGTTTAATAATTCAAATCAATAATGTATGCACATTCTTCATAATTGAATAGTTTTATACATTTCACATACAATTTGTATGAGGAAGATCTTAGCACCCCTTGTTTATAAAAATCATTATTTAAGGTTTTATTCTTTCTTTCTTAAAAACATGACTTGAAAAAACGCATTTGTTTAAGCAAAGAAAAAGTATACACACTTTACATTATTCCATGTTCTATGCATTGTGCAGGCTATTGTTAAAAGGAACAAATTAGTAGCCAGCATTTTTAAAAAGTGCAACTTCTAAACAAATTAGTTTATTTCTTAAAAAAAGGCTTTTTAAGAAATTCCATTTGTTTACTAAATTGAATAAAAAAAGTAAGAAGATTCCATATGATTGCACATTTTCCTAGGTTGCACACACAATTGGTAAAACGAATATATTAGTACCGCTTGTTTTAAACATGAATTTTAAAAAATGACACTTGTTTAACAATTTGAATCAACATGTTTTTATATATTGTGCACATAACTTGTGTTAGGAATATCTTGGTACCATCGTTTTTCTAATATCATGTTTTCTTTTAATACTTTATTTCTTAAAAAACACAATTTAAAAAACGACATTTCTTTAACCAATCAAATAAATAGATTATGCACATTCTACATAATCACTGTAATGTCCCCTCACGACCCCCATCAGTAAATGCAAAACTTAATAAAAAGCAATGAGTGAAGACTTGGGAATTGAAAGAATAATAACGATTTCCTTAAGACCTAAGTTCTTAGTTGTTCTCTTAAGTTAAAGTAAACTATTTTACTTTGATTCTTTATGGATAATTCGTAACTAATACCTAATTGAGGCATAGAGTGCAAAGGAGTCCTCCCTATAACTTATACGAAGAAACTTAAGCTTGATCTTGAAAATATTTTTATTATGGTCATGAAATGTTATAAAAGTCACCCACATGACTATCTAAGAAAGTGTTTACTCTTAGGGAGGTAACTTACTTCAGTAGTATAGCTATAAGCTATACTTTAGATGCATGAATACATGCACAAATACCAATAAGAATTACCATCTGAAGCATACAATGGTGCACATATATATGTATTTATATTGATCCATTGATCCTATGATAAGAAAATATTTTAGTAATTATACATAAGGGTATATTCGAACAACTTTAAATATATTTGCACCGAAAGAGTTAAAAAGAACTACCAAGATATATATTGTATCGGGAGAAAAATGTTTATGGTAGTCAAGAACTCAAGTTGTTTATTTTGAAAAGATTTAATGGGAAAAGGAAACAGTATGATAATTGGAGGCCTTTTGTCTTTTAATAAGGATATCAAATATTTTAGTTAGTATTAATTGAATCTCTACGTGATAATTCGCATGGGGCGTGAACCTGTTTGGGAAAATGTGGGTATCATTGCATGGATGTCGGCATGCATTGTGAAAATAGAAATAGAAATGGAATTAAAAAAAACAAGGAAATGGGTTCAGTTTTATTGGGACCTTGACAGGAAATCTGTCAAAAGAATCCTTGCCTTTTGTCCCATTGATTTTTCCCTATTTAAAGAGGGATGAGATGCCGAGGGAGGCATGCATTATGGTTTTTTTTTCTGCTCCATAAAATTTAAGGGAAATCCGCTGCAAATCACACTGGTGTTTGCGCTGAGTATGTGTTTTGCTGTGTGTATCGATCTGATGTTTTGGCATGTGATTTGTTTTTGTAAAACACCATGGATGAATCAATCTAGTAATTGCGTTGAATCATTCTTTCCTTTTACTGGATGTTCTATCTATTGGGGTTTTATTATGCCCATGATTTCATTGTTCTGGCCATTGCATTTGTGTTTTGTCAAGCTCTGCATTTTCATGCCACAATCTGCAGAAAGTAAAATCGATTGGGGTTAGATTTGGTTGTTATTGTTCTTGTTTAAAATTATATTCATGATTTCATGAATAGTTTGATCTGTTCATTGGGTTTATAATGCCCATGTTTTCATGCATTTCTAGATCAGTTCATCTATTGGATGATCCTCACTATTCAGAGCTGGTGGTTAATGCGAGTTTGAGTTTATGCTTGTCTGAAATGGATATTGATTTGTGCCACGATTCAGATCTTGCTATCAATTATAGTTTGCGTTCATGTTTTGTCTGAATTCCATTTGTATTCATACCCATGATCTAGGGTTTTAGTTTTGAAGACCGAGCTCTATTAAAACCTCTGCTATATGCCACGATTTTATTCTAGGGACCACATGCTAGCTGGTAAAAACGTTGTTTTGGTGATGGTGCTTTCATGATCTCTGCATTGAATGCTGTGTTTTTTTTCCTTATAAGGTTTTTGCAAAATCGAGCTGGAGAATGAATGTTTGAATGCTTTTTTTCTCTTCATAAGATCTCTACAAAAGTCGATCTAGTGTGTGATTGATTAGTATTGATTGCTATGTTTATTAAAACTGTGTTTTATGATGCCACGATTTGATGAGAAATCGAGCTGGTGGATAATGGTTTAGTATTGAGCTATGCTTGGTCAAAATAGATGCTTATTATATTAATCTGGAAATTACATGATAATTTTATTAAAGGCTGGTTATTTAGTGATCTGGTGAATGCATGAGCTGTGCCTTGTCAAAATCGCTGCTTATTATATTGACCTGGATATTACATGATAATTATGTCAAACTTCACCAAAGTACTTCGATTTGGGGTTTTCTATTTTCCCACGATCTCTTCAATATGGTGAATGCACGATAAACGCTGCTATACATTATTTTAAACTGCGGTTTGCATGATCCGTGCTTGTTCATTAGATGTTTTAAATATGGGTCGTTTTCAGAAAAATCGATCTCTGGCTTGAGTTTGTCCTATATTTCTATGTCTTCATATGCCATGATTCATAAAATGAAAATTGATCTCTGGTTTAGCTATTGGCTTGAATATTATGCTTGTTAACCTCTACCTTTTGATGCCATGGTTTTAGAAAGGAAACAATTGGGGTTAGCTACTTGCTCTGGATATTGTGTTTTGTTAAACTCTGTTTTAATTCATGCCCATGGTCTTAGGAGAGTCGATCCGGTGTTTAAACAATGGCTAGGATTTGTTAGCTTTATATTTTAAAAAGGGTTGCATTCTGTATTAATGTATGGTCGAAAGATGGATCTTGAAGATGTTTTAACCATATATTATAAAGTCCAGAGTTCTTTCAGATCGAGAGGGAATTGCGGGCAAAAGCAACATGCTGTTATAGAGCCTAAGTTGCCCTTTTTCTTTATATACCGACTCATGGTGGTTGGTCATGAGCTCATTCTCGGATAAGCTAGTATCGTGTGTATTGCTAACTGATTGTGCAGAGCCAAGCCATGAACATCCCTTTTGGGGATTGGGAAATGCAAATTTGCACTACACTCTCCTTGTTTCGGGACTGAATCGAATTATAACAGATAAGCCGCATCATTGCACCCCCTTTATAGAATAATTAATAAAACAACTAAGAAATCTTGGTGGATGTAGCCTCGTGGACAAGGTGAACCACGTGAATATGGTTGTCTTGTCTTTTGTATTCTTTCTATGTTGTGCATGCTCTTTTTATTTACATAATGATGTTAGTATAAATGCTTACTAGTGAAAAGGTTATTAAACATATTTGCAGACACTCAATTCAGAAGCACATTACATGGATGGTTTAAAGATTTAAATAAAAATTAAAATTTTTTGCCCATTTTATCTAATTCTGCAACAAGCTATTGCGGGGACGTCACATATGGTATTAGAGCCATCTACAACACTCGACCCTCAAGAATGGGCTAACATGATAGTTTTGCAAGAAAGTTGAATTACATTTGGAAGAAATTGCGACGCGGTAGTTCATACTTTATTGGGATCAGTTGTTAAATTAAAACCAGATGACTACCATGCTAGTCACTCTATTAGGTTCCTTTGCATGATGAATGTTCTATCTATAGTATAAAATGTAAAAGAGAGTCATTATGCGGCATATTCTTATAGAAGTAAATTGGTTGATGCTTTAATTTTCATTATGTGGATATGTAGATTTTGGAGTTGTACATTGGTAATATATTCTTCTTGAACAGATTCTCAATACATGCATGTCTTTACATGCCCATACTTTTCTTGAAATTAGTAATTTTGATATTGCATTGAGTACTGCCTAAGAATCTATGGCCAGACCTCCCAAGCTATGGCTAGAGCAGGGATGCCAAAATGCATGGAGTTAAATTTTTATTCCCCAAGCTTTGCAGGCTCAAAAACCATTTTACGGTTCCTAGTTATGGACAACTTGGCTTCACTGAATCAGGTAGTATATGGTCCTATGCACACTTTAACTTTTTGTTTAGGGTTAGAACATGTGCCAAGCTGAATTAGAATCACACTGCTATGTGCATTACATAAACTTTACTCCAGAAATATGCATACCACTACATTGCATAACATGCATACTTTAAAGTTCAATTCTTTTTCTTTGGAAATTCAGCTGGTTCCACCAATATATATAATTACCTTCACCAGCACATTTAATGCCATAAGGTATCATACACACATAATAGCAGTAAAAATTGAAGCAGTTCCAACTGGGTTCTTAGTTAATCATACTAAGAATGTGGTAGCAATACATAACAAAAAATTATAAGAATAAAGTGTATATGCTTTGATTAGTTTTTAAAAAAATTTATTACTCTCTCACAAATTAAGATTTTATTGGGACCTCAAAAAAGAACTAATCCTAAGTTCTAATCACTCTTGAAGTTAGAAGTTGATGTTACCAAGAGGTAAATTTCATATCCTTTTTTTTTCAAAGATTAACTGCTCTTTCAGCCTCAAAGGAAGTACCTAATAGTAAATTGCACTGGTAAGTACAACCTTGCATGAATATTTGAGATGAATTGATGAATCTTATTATACTATATTGTGTTTGGAATCGGGGGAACTCGATAGAATTCATCAAACAATGTTTATGTTTTCACACCACCCTAAGAGAGTTTCTTCATAATATGTATCATGTGTAATATAGACTATGGAAATTGGATCCATGTTAACTCAAGAAGTTTTTCTTAGATTAATTCTATTTTTATTCAAGGAATGGAGTTTCTTGTTAGGATTTTTGATGGCCTTGTATAGTAAATCTGAGGTCGAAGCCTGTTTCTCTTAAATATCAAGTTGTTGCTACACATGTTGTACTGTTGATAAAATTTTCAAGGCTGCTTCATCTATATTGTCGATAGTTCAAACTTCTTTAGGATTTATGATACTGTTGTCTACTAGGAAACAGATGATTTCATCAAGAATGAGCAAAGTCGTTTGGAAAAATGTTTAAGGCTGCATGAAATTTACAATTTGAGCGATCTAGCAGTAGTACATTTTTTGTGAGATCATATGCTGTCCTCCAAAAAGATCTCCAAAAGAGAACAAGAGTTGTCTCCTAATTGGGACCACCAATGGCCTGAAGATGGAGGTTTCCAAGAAACTTCTGAATTCTATTAATTGATATAATATTTGACAAGAATAGCTTATAATTAGATATGTAGAAACCTGATTGAGTGATTGTACATAGAAAATATGAGATGGAAACTGTAATGATGCATAGGTACATACTATCTTACATCACTGTACGATGCTGTAGTAAAAACGTTATTGTATGTCCTATAATATGTTTTGGGAGTGTAAATGCATTATTTTTATTATGGTAATTGTTCTTAAGCAATACTAACTGAGGCCTAGCAAAAAGTAATAGGTGTTTTTTTAAGTTCAAGGTCTAGCACCCAAACTGTAAAGCAAAATGTGTAGAAAAGTCACCTCAGATTCTTAGAATTGTAGAACTGTATTGTTTTCAGATGGTGTATTAACATTAATTCTCCTACAGGAAAAGGGAAGCAATTAAATCTCCAGCAGTTACATATTAAAGGAGTGTTTTCATGCTTGTTTGTTAAAGATTGTTGTTTGTTGCACTTATTTAAAGACCTTGTTTTGGTATTTGCTTAACTTGTCTTGTGCACCACATCTGAACGAAAAATGTACATTGTGTCGAATGGAAGTGTTAAAATGCATAAACACTAACATTTCATTAACAATTTCTAGTCACTAAAGACAATTGTGATGACTGGACCTACTTGACCGGTCGAACAAATTATCGGTTCCAAAGGTGGCTGGACCAGACCCTTGATGCTCCTCCTACATGTGTGCACATCAATAGCGAATGACCTGAGTCCTAAATGGACATAAACCTGAGGTATGACAACAAATCTTTAAATTCATGGAATTGGATTTACCTATGAACTTGGGCTACGGTGCAACCGAGGTGAGTAATAAAATGCTTTGTGCTTAAAATCAATAAATGCCTTAGTGGTAAAAAGAGTACGCTAGTATAAAGGCTCTTATCTAATGAATGAGAAATGAAGTAAGACATGACTTATGCTAAAAAGTTTGATCAATAATATGATAAACTAACCACCTGTGGAGTGATTACAGGAATGGGACAATTTTGGCCATCAGGAAGGCTAAAGATCTAGGACTGTAATGAGTTAAAAAAGAAAGGTATGAGAATGACCTCATGCACATAAAGTTGTCACCATGAGGAAGTGGTGATCGAGGTAGTGGATGAATTCTACCTGTTTTCTCTCGGGCCAGCTAGGGACCACTATGCATTCTGGGGATGCCTAGATGTAAGAGGACTGTCACAAGAGTGGGGGTCTCTGTGAAGAGAATAACCTCTAGGTGTTGTGGTGGTGTGCGAGAACGAAAGTGCCTGAGTTTGGTGAAGCACCCTGAATAACACAAGAAGGAGAAATGCCCAAGGAAGGGTATCATCCTTGTGTTGGGTAGCTTGGATTGGTAAGCGCACTGAATAGCACAAGAAGGAGATACACCTAAGGAAGGGTATCGTCCTTGTGTTGGGTGGCTTGAATTAGTACTTGGAGTAATGTTAGCACTTGGAGTGCTGGGATGGAGGACATCCAGAGAAAAGAATAATGTCAAGAAGAGGTATCTGCATTACAAGTAAACTTTTACCTATGAGGTAGTATGTTTAATTATTGGCAAATAGAACAGACACATATTTTGGAATCCACGGTAAATTGTATAGTGTTGGAGTTTTGAGTTTTGCATTGTTGCAATGTCGATGCTAGAATATATGCATATGTATGATTATAAATGCAGGATGAGGACCCATTCCCATTAATGAAAGGGATTAAGAAATACAAAATGATAGCAATAAATAAACAGGTAACATCGAGGATGGTGTTGATTCTAAGGGGGAAAGGATGTAATGTCCCCTCACGAACCCCATCTGTAAACACAAAACTTAATAAAAAAACGATGAGTGAAGGGTTGGGAATTTAAAGAATAATAACGATTTCCTTAAGACCTAAGTACCTAGGTGTTCTCTTAAGTTAAAGTAAATTATTTTACTTTGAGTCTTTATGGATAATTCGTAACTAATACCTAATTGAGGCATAGAGTGCAAAGGAGTCCTCCCTATAACTTATACTAACAAACTTAAGCTTTCTCTTGAAAAGATTTTTATTATGGTCATAAAATGTTATAAAAGTCATCCACATGACTATCTAAGAAACTATTTACTCGTATGGAGGTAACTTACTTTAGGAGTATAGCTACAAACTATACTTTAGATGCATGAATACATGCACAAATACCAATAAGAGTTACCATTTGAAGCATACAAAGGTGCACATATATATATGTATTTATATTGATCCATTGATCCTATGATAAAGAAATCTTTTAGTAATTATACATAAGGGTATATTATACCAACTTAAAATATGTTTGCACCTAAAGAGTTAAAAAGAACTACCAAGATATATCTTGTATCGGGAGATAAATGTTAATGGTAGTCAAGAACTCAAGTCAATTATTTTGAAAAGATTTAATGGGAAAAGGAAAAAGTATGATAATTGCAGGCCTTTTGTCTTTTAATAAGGATATCAATTATTTTAGTTAGTATTGATTAAATATCTGCATGATAATTGGCATGGGGTGTGAGCCTGTTTGGGAAAATGCGGGTATCATTGCATGGATGTTGGCAAGTATTGTGAAAATAGAAATAGAAACAGAGTTAAAAAAAAACAAGGAAATGGGCTGAGTTTTATTGGGATCTTGACAGGAAACCTGTCGAACAAATCCTCGCCTTTTGTCCCAGTGATTTTTCCCTATTTAAAGAGGTCCAAGATGTCGAGGGAGGCCTGCATTATAGTTTTAGATTCTGCTGCATAAAATTTAAGGGAAATCCGCTGCAAATCACACTGGTGTTTGCGCTAAGTATGTGTTTTCCTGTGTGTATCGATCCGATGTTTTGGCATGTGATTTGTTTTTGTAAAAATCCATGGGTGAATCGATCTACTAATTGTGTTGAATCATTCTTTCCTTTTGCTCGCTCTTGTATCTACTGGGATTTTATTATGCCCACGATTTCATCATTCTGACCATTGCATTTATGTTTTGTCAAGCTCTGCGTTTTCATGCCACGATTTACAGAAATTAAAATTGATTGGGGTTAGCTTTGGTTGATACTATTCTTGTTTAAAATTTTGTTCATGATTTCATGAACAGTCTGATCTGTTCATTAGGTTTATAATGCCCACATTTTGATGCATGATCTGAATCAGTTCATCTGTTGGATGATGCTCACTATTCAGACCTGGTAATTAATGCTTGTCTGAAATGGATTTTGATTTGTGCCACAATTTAGATCTGGCTATCAACGATAGTTTGTGTTCATGTTTTGTCTAAAGTCTATTTGTATTCATACCCATGATCTGGGGTTTTAGTTTTGAATACTGAGCTCTATTAAAACCTCTGTTATATGCCACAATTTTATTCTCGGGACCGCATGCTAGCTAGTAAAAATGTTGGTTTGACGATGGTGCTTTCATGATCTGTGCATTGAATGTTGTGTTTTTTTTCCTTATAAGGTTTCTACGAAATCAAGCTGGAGAATGAATGTTTGAATGCTTGTTTTTCTCTTCATAATATCTCTTCAAAAGTCAATCTAGTGTGTGATTTATTAGTATTGATTGTTGTGCTTATTAAAACTATGTTTTATGATGCCGCAATTTCATGAGAAATCGAGCTAGTGGATAATGGTTTAGTATTGAGCTGTGCTTGGTCAAAATAGCTGCTTATTATATTAATTTGGAAATTGCATGATAATTTTATTAAATGCTGGTTATTTATTGATCTGGTGAATGCATGAGCTGTGCCTTGTCAAAATCGCTGCTTATTATATTGAGCTGGAAATTACATGATAATTATGTCAAATGTTGGCAAAGTACTTCGATCTAGGGTTTTCTATTTCCCCATGATCTCTTTAATATGGTGATTGCACGAGAAACGCTGCTATATTATTTTAAACTGGGGTTTGCATGATCTGCGCTTATTCATTAGATGTTTTAAATATGCCTCGTTTTCAAAAAAATCAATCTCTCGCTTGAGTTTGTCCTATATTTTTGTGTCTTCATATGCCACAATTCATAAAAAGAAAATCGATCTCTAGTTTAGCTATTGGCTTGAATATTATTCTTGTTAACCTTTTTCTTTTGATGCCATGGTTTTGGAAAGGAAACAATCAGGGTTAGCTACTTGCTCTGAATATTGTGTTTTGTTAAACTATGTTTTACTTCATGGACACAGTCTTAGGAGACTCGATCTGGTGTTTAAACAATGGCTTGGATTTGTTAGCTTTATCTTTTAAAAGGGGTTGGATTCTGTATTAATGTATGGTCAAAAGATGGATCTTGAAGATGTTTTAAACATATATTATAAAGTTTGGAGTTCATTCAGATTGACAGGGAATCACAGCTAAAAGCAACATGCTGGTATAGAGCCTAAGTTGCCCTTTTTATTTATATAACAAATCATGGTGGTTGGTCGTGAGATCATTCTTGGATAAGCTGGTATCATGTGTATGCTAACTAATTGTGTAGAGCTGAGCCATGAACATCCCTTTTGGGGATTGGGAAATGCAAATTTCCACTGCACTCACCTTCTTTCGAGACTGAATCGAATTGTAACAGATAAGCCACATCATTGTTCACCCTTTATAAAAAGAATTAATAAAATGACTAACAAAGCTTAGTGGATGTAGCCTTGTGGACGAGGTTAACCATGTGAATATGGTTGTCTCATCTTTTGTATTCTTTTTATGTTGTGCATGATCCTTTTATTTACATAATGATGTTAGTATAAATCTTTACTGGTGAAAAGGTTACTAAACATATTTGCACACATTCAATTCAGAAGCACATTACATGGATGGTTTAAAGCTTTAAATAAAAATGAATTTTTTTTACCCATTTTATCTAATTCTACAACAAGGTATTGCAGGGACGTCACATATGGTATGAGAGCCAGATACAACACTGGACCCTTAAGAATGGGCTAACATGATATTTTTGCAAGAAACTTGAATTACATTTGGAAGAAATTCTAATGCAGAAGTTCATACTTTCTTGGGATCAGTTGTCGAATTAAAACCAGATGAGTACCATGCTAGTCACTCTATTAAGTTCCTTTGCATGATGAATGTTCTATCTATAGTATAAAATGTAAAAGATAGTCATTATGTAGCATATTCTTATAGAATTAAATTGGTTGATGCATATTCTTATAAAAGTAAATTGGTTCATGCTTTAACTTTCATTATGTGGATCTGTATATTTTGGAGTTGTACATTGGTAATATATTCTTCTTGAACAAATTCTCATGACATGCATGCCTTTACATGCCCATACTTTTCTTAAAATTAGTAATTTCGATATTGCATTGAGTACTGCCTAAGAATCTGTGGCCATAACTCCCAAGCTATGGCTAGAGCAGGGGTGCCAAAATGCATGGAGTTAAATTTTTAGGCCCCCAGCTTTGCATGCTCAAAAACCATTTTATGGTGCCTAGTTATGGACAATATGGCTTCACTAAATCAGGTAGTATATGGTCGGTCCTATGCACACTTTAACTTTTTGTTTAGGGTTTGAACATGTGCCAAGCTAAATTAGAATCACACTGCTATATGCATTACATAAATTTCACTCCAGAAATATGAATACTACCGCATTGCATAAGATGCATACTTTAAAGTTCAATTCTTCTTCTTTGGAAATTCAGTTGGTTCCACTAATATATAGAATTATATTCACCAGCACATTTAACACCATAAGGTACCATACACACATAATAGCGGTAAAAATTGAATTAGTTCCAACTCAGCTCTTAGTTAATCATACTAAGAATGTGGTAGCAATACATAACAAAATATTATAAGAATAAAGTGTATATGCTTTGATTAGTTTTTAAAACAATTTATTGCTCTCTCACAAATAAAGATTTTACTAGGCCCTCAGAAAAGAACTAATCCTAAGTTCTAATCACTCTTGAAGTTAGAAGTTGTTGTTACCAAGAGGTAAATTTCATATCCTTTTTTTTTTGCAAAGATTAACTGTTCTTTCAGCCTCAAAGGAAGTACCTAATAGTAAATTTCACTGGTAAGTACAACCTTGCATGAATATTTGAGATGAACTAATGAATCTTATTATACTATATTGTGTTTGGAATTGAGGGAACTTGATAGAATTCATCAAACAATGTTTATGTTTTCACACCACCTGACAAAGTTTCTTCATAATATGTATCATGTGTAATATAGACTACTGAAACTAGATCCTTGTTAACTCAAGAAGTTTTGCTTAGATTAATTTTCTTTTTATTCAAGGAATGGAGTTTCTTGTTAGGATTTTTGATGGCCTTGAATAGGAAATCTGAGGTCGAAGCCTATTTCTCTTAAATGTCAAGTTGTTGCTACACATGTTGTACTGTTGATAAAATTTTCAAGGCTGCTTCATCTATATTGTCGATAGTTCAAACTTCTTTAGGATTTATGATACTGCTGTCTACGAGGAAGCAGATGATTTTATCAAGAATGAGCAAAGTTGTTTGGAAAAATGTTGAAGGCTGCATGAAATTTACAATTTCAAAAATCTAGCAGCAGTACATTTTTTGTGAGATCATATGCTGTCCTCTAAAAAGATCTCCAAAAGAGAACATGCGTTGTCTCTTAATTGGGACCACCAATGGCATGAAGATGGAGGTTTCCAAGAAACTTCTAAATTCTATTAATAGATATAATATTTGACAAGAATAGCTTATAATTAGATATGTAGAAACCTGATTGAGTGATTGTACATAGCAAATATGAGATGGAAACTGTAATGATGCATACGTACATACTATCTTACATCACTGTACGATGCTGCAGTAAACACCTTATTGTAGGTCCTATAATATGTTTTGGGAGTGTAAATGCATTATGTTCATTATGGGCATTGTTCTTAAGCAACACTGATTGAGGCCTAGCAAAGAGTAATAGGTGTTGTTTTAAGTTCAAGGTCTAGCACCCAAATTGTAAAGCAAAATGTGTAGAAAAGTCACTTCAGATTCTCAGAATTGTAGAATTGTATTGTTTTCAGATGGTGTATTAACATTAATTCTCCTACAGGCAAAGGGATGCAATTAAATCTCCACAAGTTTCATATTAAGGGAGTGTTTTAATGCTTGTTTGTTAAAGATGGTTGTTTCCTACACTTCTTTAAAGACGTTTTGGTATTTGCTTAGCTTGTCTTCTACACCACATTTGAATGAAAAATGTACATTGTGTCGAATGGAAGTGTTAAAATGAATAAACACTAATGTTTTATTAACAATTTCTGGTCACTAAATACAATTGTGATGACTTGGCCTACTCGAAAGGTCGAACAAATTATCGGTTCCAAATGGTGGCTAGACCAGACCCTTGATTCTCCTCCTACATGTGTGCACATCAATAGTGTATGACTTGAGTCCTAAATGGACATAAATCTGAGGTACGACAACAAGTATTTAAAGTCATGGAATTGTATTTAGCTATGAACTTGGGCTACATTGCAGCCAAGGTGAGTAATAAAATGCTTTGTGCTTAAAATAAATAAATGCCTTAGTGGTAAAAAGAGAACACTAGTATAAAGGATCTTATCTGATGAATGAGAAATGAAGTAAGACATGACTTATGCTAAAAAGTTTAATCAATAATATGATAAACTTACCACCTATGGAGTGATTATAGGCATGGGAAAATTTTGGCCATGAGGAAGGATAAAACTCTAGGATTGTAATGAGTTAAAAAAAGAAGATATGAGAATGATCTCATGCGCATAAAGTTGTCACCATGAGGAAGTGGATGAAAGCTACCTATTTTCCCCCGGGTCTACTGGGGACCACTATGCATTCAAGGGATGCCTAGATGTAAGATGTTTTGGTTAAAACTCGTTCTGCACATAGTAAGAGGACTGTCACAAGAGTGGGGGACTTTGTGAAGAGAATAACCTCTAGGTGTTGTGGTGGTGTGCGAGAACGAAAGTGTCTCAGCTTGGCGAAGCGCCCTGAATAGCACAAGAAGGAGATACGCCTGAAGAAGGGTATCATCCTTGTGGTGGGTAGCTTGGATCAGTAAGCACCCTGAATAGCTCAAGAATGAGATATGCCTGAGGAAGGGTATCATCCTTGTGCTGGGTGGCTTGAATTTGTACTTGGAGTACTGTTAGCACTTGGAGTGCTGGGATGGAGGACATCTAGAGAAAATAATAATGTCGGGAAGAGGTATGTGCATTATAGGTAAACTTGTACCTATGAGGTAATATGTTTAATTATTGGAAAATAGAACTGACATGTATTTTGGAATCCACGATAAATTGTATAGTGTTGGATTTCTGAGTTTTACATTGTTGCAATGTCGATGCTAGTATATATGCATATGTATGATTATAAATGTAGGATGAGGACCCAGTCCCATTTATCAGAGGGATTAAAAAATACAAAACGCAAGCAATAAATAAACAGGTAACACCGAGGATGGTGTTGAATCTAAGGGGGAAAGGATGTAATGTCCCCTCACGACCCCCTTCCATAATTTAAAGAATAATAATGATTTCCTTAAGACCTAAGTGCTTAGGTGTTCTCTTAAGTTAAAGTAAACTATTTTACTTTGAGTATTTATGGATAATTTGTAACTAAAACCTGATTGAGTCATAGAGTGCAAAGGATTCCTCCTTGTAACTTATACTAAGAAACATAAGCTTGCTCTTGAAAATATTTTTATTATGGTCATGAAATATTATAAAAGTCATCCACATGACTATCTAAGAAAGATTTACTCTTAGGGAGGTAACTTAATTTAGGAGTATAGCTACAAACTATACATTAGATGCATGAATACATGGACAAATACCAATAAGAATTACCATTTGAAGCATACAAGGTGCACATATATATGTATTTATATTGATCCATTGATCCTATGATAAGGAAATCTTTTAGTAAATATACATAAGGGTATATTAGACCAACTTTAAATATGTTTGCACCTAAAGAGTTAAAAAGAACTACCAAGATATATATTGTATCGGGAGATAAATGTTAATGGTAGTCAAGAACTCAAGTCATTTATTTTGGAAATATTTAATGGGAAAAGGAAACAGTCTCATAATTGGAGGCCTTTTGTATTTTAATAAGGATATCAAATCTTTTAGTTAGTATTAATTGAATCTCTGCGTGATAATTGGCATGGGGTGTGAGCCTATTTGGGAAAAGGTGGGTATCATTGCTTGGATGTTGGCATGCATTGTGAAAATAGAAATAAAATCAGAATTAAAAAAAAACAAGGAAATTGGTTGAGTTTTATTGGGACATTGACAGGAAACCTGGAGAAAAAATCCTCGCCTTTTGTCAGAGTGATTTTTCCCTATTTAAAGAGGGGTGAGATGCCGAGCGAGGCATGCATTTTGGTTTTGGATTCTACTCCATAAAATTTAAGGGAAATCTGTTGCAAATCGCGGTGTTGTTTGCGCTAAGTATGTGTTTTGCTGTGTGTATCGATCTGATGTTTAGGTGTGTGATTTGTTTTTGTAAAGCATTGTGGGTGAATTGATCTGGTAATTGCCTTGAATAATTCTTTCCTTTTACTGGATTTTGTATCTACTGGGGTTTTATTATGCCCATGATTTCATCGTTCTACCCATTGCATTTGTGTTTTGTTAAGCTCTGCATTTTCATGCCACGATCTGTAGAAAGTAAAATCGATTGGGGTTATCTTTGGTTGTTACTATTCTTGTTTAAAATTCTATTCATGATTTCATGAATAGTCTGATCTGTCCATTGGGTTTATAATGCCCACGTTTTGATGCATTTCTGGATCAGTTCATTTGTTGGATGATGCTCACTATTCAGAGCAGGTGGTTAATGCTAGTTTTAGTTTATGCTTATCTGAAATGGATTTTGATTTGTGTCACGATTCAGATCTGGCTATCAATAGTAGTTTAGCTATTGGATCTATATTATGTGTCTTCATATGCCACGATTCATAAAAAGAAAATCGATCTCTAGTTTAGCTATTGGATTGAATATTAAGCTTGTTAACCTCTGCCTTTTGATGCCACGGTTTCAGAAAGGAAAAAATCGGGGTTAGCTACTTGCTCTGAATATTGTGTTTTGTTAAAATCTATTTTACTTCATGCCCACGGTCTTAGGAGAGTTGATCTAGTGTTTAAACCATGGTTGGGATTTGTTAGCTTTATCTTTTCAAAAGGGTTGGATTCTGGATTAATTTATGGTCGAAAGATGGATCATGAATATTTTTTAAACATATGTTATAAAGTTTGGATTTGTTTCATATCAAGAAGGAATCGTGGGCAAAAGAAGCATGCTGTTATAGAGCCTAAGTCGCCCTTTTTCTTTATGTAAAATACCCTTGATACCTTAAAGCTATAAAGCATTCAGGGAGTCTACAAATAAAATTTTAGTAGTCTTTTCACCAATTAAAACATTTATACTGCATTCATAACCATCATGTAAACAAAGAAATAAACCAGTACAACAAAATAACACAGTGAGACAACCATCTTCATGTGGTACACCTCGTCCACGAGGCTACATCCACCAACTTATTTGTTCTTTTTATTTCTTTATCAAAATAGAGTGCTTACAAAAATCACGGCTCATTCATGGCCGGTTTTTATCTTTCCTCAATGTTCTATGCAGAGAGACACTTGTAACTCAACAACCCTATTTAGGACCCTTATAATCAGCTCATAGAAGAAATTATTAACAGCCCCTTTAGCACATGATGAACAACAATTTAGGTACCCTAATAGGTGGGTGTCTTGAAATCTTTACCTTATACTCGGTCAAGTAAAATTTTAGGTTTATTATTCTGTTAACCCATTAAGGATACCTTTACTCCCGAAGTACTCATTATCTAACTTCTATATTATTCTTGAAATAACTCATATACTGCAATTTATGTCCCATTTTCATGTTTCGTATTAACAAGCTACTCCCCACATCTAAGTATCTTCTGGAGATTTCATTTATAATTCCTATGCACTATACTATCTCTTAAACAAAATGAAGTGCACCAAAGTAGTCCAATAACTCGATTCCTCTTTGGACCTATACACCAAACCAGCACAGACCTCGGGTCTACAATATCCAGACTCTATAATACTTAAACAAATACTTACCCAAAAATCACAGATCGTGAAGGATAAAAGGTTAGCATTTCTAGAAATCATAGAACAAAGCGAAAACCTGAATATCAGTTTTTCAGCTAAGCATAGATAAAAGATCATGATCTGTATTCAGATCGGATCTACACTATACATCTAAGTAAAGTGGAGGGAATGATCACCATCTAGATTCAAAGCGTATCTCCCAACAATGACTATTATTTTTACAAACTAAAGATCTAGGGTGAATACTAGAATATCATATCGTATCGTATCGTATCTATGAATATGTTCACGATCCATATTCATATCGTATCTACATTATACCGCCAAGAAAATGTAGGGGTTGGTTGATATTTGTATTCAGATCGGACCTCACAATAGATGAATTAAAACAATAGCATACTCTTCGTTACTTACATGCTATAATTCGCTTGAATTCCATAGACAAAAAAAAATGGAAAGATATGCATAGATACCTCCACGGAGAGTATAGAGCAACGATTTATACATATCCACTTAAAATGAAGCATCCTACTTGATATCGGTTACAACACTTCACGCAGAATATCAACAGTGGCCTCCATGCCCAAATTGGTATTGGTTGTGTAACATACAACAAAATTCGAGTTATCAAGGAACCTGTACCAGGAAAATCCCAAGCACGACGACCAAATCACGCACTGATTTTTGTACCTATGGGGTTGAGATCTCCAATAATAATAAAAAAATTCACTTCACACCACACTCATGGATCCGGAGCCGTGAACTGGGATCCGAACTCAACGCTGGAAAAAGTATTAAAACAAAACAACGCGGGAAGGTTTTTCAACGTTCAACTCTAAGAAAACACTGTGCTCTATTGACTTGGCATCGGGTTGATTTAACTGTGGCGTAGATTATTTCTTACGCTCACCTTTTGGCATACACCTTAAAGGAGGTCACGTTTACCTGTCAGTGACCATCTTGAATTAAACGTTCATCTTAAGTACATACTGGGACACGGAGTGTAGCTATGGAGAACAAATATCAACAGGTGGTGATAGGGACGACATTCACAGTCAGGTGTATGGAGTAAACAATCAATCATGCTTAAAATGTTTGATGCCTTTCAGATCAATAATACAATTTCCTATAGGTTTAAAATTTATAAAGACAAGGTATTTAACAGTTTGATCGAAAGTCCAAACACATAGGTCTAAACCAAGGTGTCCCAATTCAATCTATACGAGGATTACCAGCAAGTAAAAGGGGTTATAAAATGTAGCGAAATACCATCGCTAACAGAAAGAGATAATAGTCCATGCAAGAGATTCCTTTCACAATTCGAAACGTAGGAAATGGGAATCACACTCCATACCTCTATTCTTACTATTTAAACAATGACGACCACCTGAACTAGGAATTTCATGTCTAAAATAACACCATAATTTTTTTAGGGTTTTGCTGATCAAACTCAGTAGTTTTCCCCACCCTCTGCATCTTCCTTCCTCCTTCTCTGTCAGCTTTTCCATCCAATGATGATACCCTTTATTTATATACAAGAGGCTTTGAAATCATCGCTGGTCAAGGGCACAGAGTTCCCTTTGAACACACTCAGAGATCCATTTTCAACAGCTGCGATCCCTTTCTTCCTTTTTTCCACCAAATGCTGAGCTTCCTCTTTCTTTTAAAGGTGCAGAGAACACTCTTTTTTGGCAGCGATCTCCCTCAGCATGTGACCGTTTGACAATTAATTATTCCCCTTTCTGACTATTTGAAAATGTTTAAGGTGTTGGCAGCACTCCATGCTGCGCGAATAATTCCCAAATTTTAGGGCAGTAATTCTGTCCCACTTACTGGGGAGGTGGTCTTCCCTAAAAAGTTGCCGTAAAGAAATTAAATTCAAGGCATGCAACCTGCCCAACAAGTATTTCCATTAAGATATGACGGAATAATATATTCCTTTAATTGATGTAAGTATGAGCATCTTATGAAGGAATTAATCCCTTACTCAGTCTTTATGATAATTATACATGTCCTTTTAACAAAGGCTTAATGTCCAAAAAGGAAATGATTTCGTCAATCAGATTCTCAAATAAAATAACCCTTGTCTTTCTTAAGGATCTAGTCTATCATTCTATGATAGATTATTAATCCATCCTTTCTCTTTTCTCATGATGGATTTTTTTAATTATTGATTAATCATGCCATTTTGCCAAAGGAATCTAAATCAATTAAATTTAATTAATTACTTAGTATATCTACAGGTTTGTTTTCCAATTAGTCTCGTTTAAGACTGAAATCTATCGTTACCTTCCTTAGAAGGATAGTCCATGTACTTTAATGTACCACTTCCTTTCCATCAAGGAATTGTCTTTTTCCACGACTTCCTTTCCTCTTAGGATGTCACCTAAGTCGTTAAAGGAAATTTTGTTATACTTTCTTGTATTTACTTAGGTATGTCGAGCCTAAGTCCCTCTTTACCTAGACTCAGATATTAATATAGATGTGAGATATGCTGGCGCCGCTATCTCTCTTATGGATTCTTTAATCATTTGTTCTTATTGCCTTTATGCTCCCTAATTTTTTACTTATATAGGTTGCAAGCTTTGTTTCTGAAGGGGCCTTGGCCTTGAGCTCCTCACCCGGAGACAATTACAATAACACTTGAATTTACAATTATCTAGGGTTCTCTTGAGAGGGTTGTTACATCCTCTCCCACTTAAAATAACACCGTCCTCAGTGTTCTTACGTTTAAGCATTTTCCTGCTTACATTCTATCATTTTTCTTGTTCTCATCCTTTCATCATGATCCCTTGCGATCTTTCCATATCTTCTCAAGTCGCTATTGTTCATAAATCTGCAGTTTTCCTGCAACAAATTCGGGTCTAGCCCAATTTTTCTGCAGCACATCAGGTACAAAGTAACAATACAATTTAAATATCAGCCATAGACTCTTTTGCATTGTAACCATCTGCAATTTTCTAGCATTCATTGGTGCCATAATATCCAATTATTTTCCATAATGTAATTGATACATCAATAAAACATGACTACCAGCATTAACATTGAGACAATGTAGAAATCCGATTATACAATTTTCATAATCCACAGTGGCTCCAATAAACTTGTCAGTTCTATCTATCAATAAATGAACATATTACCTCATCGGTACAAGTTTAGCTGTAATGCACATACCTTTTACCGCATTGTTCTTTTCTTTGGATGTCCTCCATCCCAGCACACCAAGTGCCAACAGTACTCCAAGTACCAATTAAAGCCACCCAACACAAGGACGATACCAACCCTTCATGTATCTCCTCTGTGATATTCAGGTTGCTTTGTCATTATTATTTTCTCTGGATGTTCCTCCATCCCAGCACTCCAAGTGCTAATAGTACTTCTAACCCACCCAACACAAGGACGATACCCTATAACCCTCTGTAGGCGTATCTCCTTTTTGTGCTCTCCAGGGTGCTTCACCAAGCTGAGGCACTCCGTTCTTGCATACCTCCACAGTGCCTAGAGGTTATTCTCTTCACAGAGTCTCCCACTCATGTGACAGTCCTCTAATGTGTGCGGAACGAGTCTTAACCAGAATGTCTTACATCTAGGCACCCCCAGAATGCATAGTGGTACCTCGCTGGCCCGAGGAAAAACAAGGTAGATTTTAACCACTACCTCCATCACCACTCCCTTGTGGTGATAACTTTATACACATGATATTTAACTCATCATAGTCCTGGAGCTTTAGCCTTTTTCATGGCCATAAATTCCCATGCCTGCAAGCACTCTAGGGGTGTCAGTTTATCATATTGCGGATAACCCAAAATAATCAATTATCATAGTTTCTTAGTTTGCATTCATTCATGAATTATGTAACCTTGTAAACCATACAGAAAGTTATTCCTTACTCCCCTTTTTTTTATAATACCATAATGCATGTCAATTGTAGCAATTGTCATAACATTGGTGAAGCCTGCAAGGTTAGTATGTAGACAACATCCACCGTTAGTTTACGAACAATCAGATTATACAAATTTATTACTTCTAAAAACAACCTGACCAATAAAATATAGGTGCATGTGTAAAGATACATCAGAAACATAACAATTCATTATAACATCATGAGCTTCTTAATACATAACCTAAATGAGCTGATCATTAAACTTACATGCTATGCCAAGTCAAGGTAGACATATTGTTATTCATTAAATCATTTTAATGCACCTACCATATAGCCAGGCTTGTGGTGGACATGATTTAAGATGCCAATAAGTATAACCTTTATACATTCATATTCATTGTAGCAAAGACTTGCTCTACCTCCATTCAGAGAGTTACCCAAACAAAAATAATAAAGCAATAGATGCCCAAAAGGTAAGGACTCTAAGCTCTATTCCATCGTAACTAAACAATATGCAATTCTAAGAAAACATTTAATGCTCAATAAATAACTACCTGCAACACACAATAATTAAACCAATTCCATACTAACTAAATAATATTCAATTCCCAAAACCATGAAATGGTTGCCGCTCAATAAATAATTACGAATGATAAGGTGATCCTTAAAGGAGTTCTGCTTTTCGAATCACTCTTCCTGGGTAATGAGAGATAAATGTTGAACGGTATTAGTAATCTAGTTCAACTAGTTTCCAGCAATGACATTTGTTTTTAGGTAATGTAAACCTAACATTTCTTAATTAAGATAAGATTCCCACATCCCCTGAAGCTCTTCGAACTATATGTATATAATGCAATTACATATTTGAGGCATTTGCTATTATGCTCACAGATTAAATTGGGAGTACAATCATTCATATGCATATTGTACACCCGATAGTAGCAGCTTCGGAATTTTAAATTAAGCATCAAGCACTCTAATCAATCATTTTGAAAATTCTGAAATGAATCTTACCAATCATCTTGATAATTTAGTTGTGTATTCTTACGATAAGCTGGGCAATAAGTTGAGAACTGTATTTTTTTTCTGTAACAAACCTTTGCTTGTTTTCCTGCACTGTCGACACGTCCATGCACACGTGAGCAAGATTTATAACGCATGATTTCCTAACACTTGGATGGTGCACCTGTTCCAATCCAAGTAATCAATGTAGAAATGATGGATGATGAGAGTCTGAGACAAGTTGTAGGGTGAGTGCCATATACAGAGGAAATTAGCAGCGGAGAGACCAAGTGCAAGTAATAAAGCAAATTAATTGATAGAGTTTGGAGTGACATACTTCGGGGAACCATGACTGAAGTCACCATCCATTATTGTATCCCCTTCCATTCCCACTTTAAGAAAACCCATTGGCGTTAACGAGCAGAATTTACTAAAAATACATGCACGATACAATTATGCATGTCCATGACAATGGTCAACAACCCAACACAAAGTAATTAAGAAACACATGCAATATACAATTATACATCCCATGTACATGGAAAACAACTTAACACCAATCATATATCAGAATCAAAAGCCTAGTGAAAAGGTTGGCATATACAAAAAGTAGCATAGGAAAGTTCAATACAGAAAAAATGCTCTAAAGGCCCTATTACAAACTGTTCCTCGTATATTGTCCTAACTCCCATCTGAATATGTAATAGATTTGACATGAGTCATTCGAAAAGAAAAATTACTAAAATACTTCATAGACAGCATACAAGACATAGTACATCACAGACTTTACATTAGTCGTCCAAAATAAAAACATTTCATTGACAGTATACATACTACAGCACTTGGAACATATATTATAAAGTGTTCCTCGTATAATTACCATAAAACACCTAGATCCCTACTGCAAATCCTTTCTGTATATGCAAGAGTATTAACAGGTATTTCAACACATTCATCCAAAAAACCAATTAAAATATTTCAAAACAAGTCATGATATATAACTTGGACTATGCATAACCTTTTTACTTCGATCTCTGCCTCATCTTCCTGCGCTTCCTCTCATACGCTTCTTCTTCCACTTGGCTTACATTTTTGAACAGTAAAGAGTTTCTTCTCGACGCACACAGCTCCCCCCTTCTATCGACTCCCCCCTGCACAACTCAATAAACATGTGTATTGGGTACACTTAAGGTACCTAGATTAGATGAACAGTGTGAACTTGTTGGTTTTTTGGGTCACAGAGAGAAATTCAATCGTTAGTTAAAAACGAAACATGATGGAGCGTTTTGAGCCCAATAGGCCCGAGTGTTTCAACCTCGCTCCGATACCATATGTAAAATACCCCTGATACCTTAAAGCTATAAAGAATTCAAGGAGTCTGCAAATAAAATTTTAGTAGTATTTTCACCAATTAAAACATTTATACTGCATTCATAACCATCATGTAAACAAAGAAATAAACCAACACAACAAAATAACACAATGAGACAACCATCTTCACGTGGTTCACCTCGTCCACGAGGCTACATCCACCAACTTATTTGTTCTTTTTATTTCTTTATCAAAATAGAGTGCTTACAAAAATCACGGCTCATTCATGGCCGATTTTTATCTTTCCTCAAGGTTCTATGCAGAAAGACACTTGTAACTCAACAGCCCTATTTAGGACCCTTATAATCAGCTCATAGAATAAATTATTAACAGCCCCTTTAGCACATGATGAACAACAATTTAGGTACCCTAATAGGTGGGTGTCTTGAAATCTTTACCTTATACTCTGTCAAGTAAAATTTTAGGTTTATTATTCTGTTAACCCATTAAGGATACCTTTACTCCCGAAGTACTCATTATCTACCTTCTATATTATTCTTGAAATAACTCATATACTGCAATTTATGTCACATTTCCATGTTTCATATTAACAAGCTACTCCCCATATCTAAGTATCGTCTGGAGATTTCATTTATAATTCCTATGCACTATACTATCTCTTAAACAAAACAACTTGCACCAAAGTAGTCCAATAACTCAATTCCTCTTCAGACCTATACACCGAACCAGCACAGACCTCGGGTCTACAATATCGAGACTCTATAATACTTAAACAAATACTTACCCAAAAATCACAGATCCTGAAGGATAAAAGGTTAGCGTTTCCAGAAATCATAGAACAAAGCGAAAACCTGAATATCGTTTTTTCAGCTAAGCATAGATAAAAGATCACGATCTGTATTCAGATCGGATCTACACTATACATCTAAGTAAAGTGTAGGGAATGATCACCATCTAGATTCAAAGCGTATCTCCCAACAATGACTATTATTTTTACAAATTAAAGATCTAGGGCAAATACCAGAATATCATTTTCAGCAAAATGATGGTGATGTTACGATCCATATTCATATCGTATCTACATTATACCGCCAAGAAAATGTAGGGGTTGGTTGATATTTGTATTCAGATCGGACCTCACAATAGATGAATTAAAACAATAGCATACTCTTCGTTACTTACATGCTATAATTCGCTTGAATTCCATAGACAAAAAATAATGGAAAGATATGGATAGATACCTCCATGAAGAGTATAGAGCAACGATTTATACATATCCACTTAAAATGAAGCATCCTACTTGGTATCGGTTACAACACTTCACGCAGAATATCAACAGTGGCCTCCATGCCCAAATTGGTATTGGTTGTGTAACATACAACAAAATTCGAGTTATCAAGGAACCTGTACCAGGAAAATCCCAAGCATGACGACCAACTCACGCACTAGTTTTTGTACCTATGGGGTTGAGATCTGCAATAATAATAAAAAAATTCACTTCACACCACACTCGTGGATCCGGAGCCGTGAACTGGGATTCGAACTCAACGCTGGAAAAATTATTAAAACAAAACAGTGCCAGAAGGTTTTTCAACGTTCAACTCTAAGAAAACACTGTGCTCTATTGACTTGGCATCGGGTTGATTTAACTGTGGCGTAGATTATTTCTTACGCTCACCTTTTGGCATACACCTTAAAGGAGGTCATGTTTACCTGTCAGTGACCATCTTGAATTAAACGTTCCTCTTAAATACATACTGGGACATGGAGTGTAGCTATGGAGAACAGATATCAACAGGTGGTGATAGGGAGGACATTCACATTCAGGTGTATGGAGTAAACAATCAATCATGCTTAAAATATTTGATGCCTTTCAGATCAATAATACAATTTCCTATATGTTTAAAATTTATAAAGACAAGGTATTTAACAGTCTGATCGAAAGTCCAAACACGTAGGTCTAAACCAAGGTGTCTCAATTCAATCTATACGAGGATTACCAGCAAGTAAAAGGGGTTATAAAATGTAGCAAAATACCATCGCTAATAGAAAGAGATAATAGTCCATGCAAGAGATTCCTTTCACAATTCGAAACGCAGGAAATGGGAATCGCACTCCATACCTCTATTCTTACGATTTAAACAACGACGACCACCTGAACTAGGAATTTCAGGTCTAAAACAACACCATAATTTTTTAGGGTTTTGCTGATCAAACTGAGTAGTTTTCCCCACCCTCTGCATCTTCCTTCGTCCTCCTCCGTCAGCTTTTCCATCCAACGCTGATACCCTTTATTTATATACAAGAGGCTTTGAAATCATCGCTGGTCAAGGGCACAGAGTTCCCTTTGAACACACTCAGAGATCCGTTTTCAACAACTGCGATCCCTTTCTTCCTTTTTTCCGCCAAATGCCGAGCTTCCTCTTTCTTTTAAAGGCATAGAGAACACTCTTTTTTGGCACCGATCTCCCTCAGCGTGTGACCGTTTGACTATTAATTATTCCCCTTCCTACCTAAGAGCTGACCTTCCGTGTGCTGACCTTCCGACTGTTTGAAAAAGTTTAAGGTGTTGGCAGCACTCCATGCTACGCGAATAATTCCCAAATTTTAGGGCAGTAATTATGTCCCTAAAAATTTGTCGTAAAGAAATTAAATTCAAGGCATGCGACCTGGCCAACGAGTATTTCCATTAAGGTATGACGGAATAAAATATTCCTTTAATTGATGTACGTATGAGCATCTTATGAAGGAATTAATCCCTTACTCAGTCTTTATGATAATTATACATGTCCTTTTAACAAAGGCTTAATGTCCAAAAAGGAAATGAATTCGTCAATCAGATTCTCAAGTAAAATAACCCTTGTCTTTCTTAAGGATCTAGTCTATCATTCTATGATAGATTATTAATCCATGCTTTCTCTTTTGTCATGATGGATTTTTTTAATTATTGATTAATCATGCCCTTTTGCCAAAGGACTCTAAATAGATTAAATTTAATTAATTACTTAGTATATCTACGGGTTTGTTTTTCAATCAGTGTCTTTTAAGTAAATCTATCGTTACCTTCCTCAAAAGGATAGTCCATGTAATTTAATGTACCACTTCCTTTCCATCAAGGAATTGTCTTTTTCCACGACTTCCTTTCCTCTTAGGATGTCACCTAAGTCGTTAAAGGAAATTTTGTTATACTTTCTTGTATTTACTTAGGTATGTCGAGCCTAAGTCCCTCTTTTCCTAGACTCAGATATTAATATAGATGTGAGATATGATAGCACCGCTATCTCTCTTATGGATTCTTTAATCATTTGTTCTTATTGCCATTATGCTCCCTAAGTTTTTACTTATATAGGTTGCAAGCTTTGTTTCCGGAGGGGCCTTGGCCTTGAGCTCCTCACCCGGAGACAATTACAATAACACTTGAATTTACAATTATCTAGGGTTCTCTTGAGAGGGTTGTTACACTTTATATACCAACTCATGGTGGTTGGTCGTGAGCTAATTCTTGGAAAATTTGGTATCGTGTGTATGCTAACTGATTTTGTAGAGCCGAGCCATGAACATCCCTTTTGGGCATTGGGAAATTCAAATTTCCATTGCACTCACCTTGTTTCAAGACTGAATCGAATTGTAATGGATAAGCTGCATCATTGTAGCCCCTTTATAGAAGAATTAATAAAAATACTAACAAAGCTTGGTGGATGTAGCCTCGTGGATGAGGTGAACCACGTGAATATGGTTGTCTCGTATTTTGTATTCTTTTTATGTGGTGCATACTCCTTTACTTTAAATATTGATGTTATTATAAATTTTTACTCATGAAAATGTTACTAAACGTATTTGTAGACATTCAATTCAGAAGCACATTACATGGATGGTTTAAAGCTTTAAATAACAATGAAAAATTTTTACCCATTTTTTCTAGTTCTGCAACAAGGTATTGCAAGGACATCACAATCACACCTTTGTATACATTGTGCACACAATTGGTAAAACGAAGAGTTTAGTACCCCACCTTTTTAAAAGTCATGACTTCTCAATAAATTACGTTATTTCATAAAAAACAAAACTTTTTAGAAAGCACCATTTGTTTAATAACTCAAATAAACCAAGTTTGTGCATTCTACATTATCACACCCTTTTAAAGGTTGTGCACAGAATTGGTAAGAAAAATAACTTACTACGAGTCATTTTTAAAAAGCAGCACTTCCAAATAATTTACTTTATTTGTTAAAAGCAAGAGTTTTTTTAAAAATGTCAATTTTTTAATACCCATTCTTTTTAAAAATCATGACTTTGACAAACATTACTTTATCTTCTTAAAATAAAAATTTTAAAAACATCATTTTTTTAATAAATCAATTAAAAAAAGTATGCACATAGATGGTAAGAGGAAGATTTGAGTACCCCTTCTTTTTAAAAATTATGACTTTGAAAAACATTACTATATCTCTTTAAAAATTAGACTTTAAAAAACACCATTTGTTTAATAAATAAAATAAGTAAAGTATGCACATTTTACTTTATCACACCTTTTTATAGGTTGTGCACTGAATTGTTAGGAGCAATATTTTACTATCACTCAAATTTTAAAAATCGTGATTTCTAAAACAGTTGCTTTATTTCTTAAAAACAGCATATTTTTTAAAACCCCCGTTTGTTCAAGAAATCACAACCTCTAAACGAATTACTTAATTAAAAAAAACAAGAAGTTAAAAAAAAAACATCATTTATTTAATAAATTAAATCAACAAAGTATTGGCATTTTACATGATCAAACCTTTGTATACAATGTCATGCAATTAGTAACAAGATTATATTAGTATCCATCATTTTTTAAGATCATGACTCATAAAACAATTAATTTATTTCTTCAAAAACCTGATTTTTTAAAAAGTGCTATGTATTTAATAAATGGAATACACAAATTTTGCACATGCTACACAATCTCACCTCTTTATACATTGTGGACACAGTTTGTAATAGGAATATCTTAGCACCCCTCGTTTTTAAAAATCACGTTTTCTAAAATGTTATTTATTTAATAAATGGAATAAAGAAAGTATTTGCATTCTACATAATGGAACCTTTTTATACATTACACTTGCAATTGGTAAGTGTTAGAGTATAGTGTCCCTTCTTTTTAAAAATAATGTATTCTAACAAATTTCTTTTTTATTTAAAAATAAGACTTTCTAAAAAATAACATTTGTTTATTGATTCAAATTAACAAGATGTGCACCTTGGGAAGAGCTTTGTACTCCTCATTTTTAGAAATCATGTTCTCTAACAAAATTATTTGCTTCTTAAAAACAAGACTTTTTAAAAAAACACCTTTTGTTTATAATTTGAACAAAAAAAGTATGCAGATTCTTCATAATCGAATAGTTTTATACATTTCTTACACAATTTTTATAAGGAAGAGCTTATTATCCCTTGTTTCTAAAAATATTGACTTAAGAATTTTTCCTTTCTTTCTTACAAAACATGACTTAAAAAATGCATTTGTTTAATCAATCAAATAGAAAAAGTGTGCACATTTTACTTAATTCCACATTTTATGCATTCTGCATATTATTGTTAAACGGAACAAATTAGTACCCATCATTTTGAAAAATGACAACTTCTAAACAAATTTGTTTATTACTTAAAAAAAAAGACTTTTTAAGAAATGAATTTTGTTTACTAAATCAAATAAACAAAGTTATAAAATTCTACATCATTGCACATTTTCATATGTTGCACACACAATTGGTAAGAGGAATATATTAGCACCCCTTGTTTTAAAAAATCTCAACTTCTATTTTTTTTAAACATGACTTTTTTTAAAATGACACTTGTTTAACAATTTGAATTAAAAAAATATACACATTCAGCATGTACTTACCTTTTTATACATTTTTCAGACAATTGGTGTGAGGAATATCTTAGTACCCGTGTTTTTGTAAAATCATGTTTAAAGAAAATACTTTATTTCTTAAAAACACAATTTTAAAAAAAAATGACATTTCTTTAATAAATCAAATAAAAAGTGTATGGACATTCTACATAATCACACCGTCCTATACATTGTGCACACAATTGTTAATAGGAAGAGTTTAGTACCCCACGTTTTTAAAAGTCATGACTTGTAAAAAAATTATATTATTTCCTTAAAAAAAAGAGCTTTTAAAAAACACCATTTGTTTAACAAATCAAATAAACAATCTTTGTGCATTCTACATTATCACACCCTTTTATAGGTTGTGTACACAATTGGTAAGTTAAATAACTTACTACCACTCATTTTCTAAAAGAAGAACTTCCAAATAAATTACTTTATTTGTTAAAAACAGAGATTTAAAGAAATACCAGTTCTTTAATCAATTAAATAAACAAAGTATGCACACTATACATAATCCTACATTTTCTTACATTGGATAGAAAGTTTATAAGAGGAAGAGATTAGTGGCCCTGATTTTAAAAACTCACAAGTTTTTAAAAAATTAGTTTATTTCTTAAGAACAAGGACATTTTAAAAAATCCGTTTCTTTAATAATTGGAATAAACAAAGTATGTACTTTCTACTTAATCATAGACTTTTATAGTTTGTTGATAAAATTCGTAAGAGAAATAGATTGGTACCCCTCATATTTAAAAGTTATTACTTCTAAAAAAATATTTTATCTCTTAAAAGAGATGACTTTCAAAAACACCATTTATTTAATAAATCGAATCCACATAGTATCAAAATTCTACATGACCATACATTTTTATACATTGTTCATGCAATTGGTAAGATAAATAACTTTGTAACCTTTGTTTTTAAAAACCATGTCCTCTAAAAAAAATTATTTCTTGAAAAACAAGACATTTTAAAAACATCATTTACTTAATAAATAGAATCAACAAAGACTGCAGATTCATATAATGATAGATTTATATATATTGTGCATGAGATTGTTAAGAGAAAGAGGTTGGTGCACCTTGTTTTAAAAAAATTTGATTTTTGAAAAAGTCACTTTATTTCTTAAAAACAATATTTTGAAAAAAAAAATGTCATTTGTTTAATAAATTGAATAAACAAAATTTGCACATTCTACATGATCGCACACTTTTATATATTCCATATGTGATTGGAAAGAGAAAAAAACATATTACCCCTATTTTTTAAAATCATGACTTCAGAAGAAAAAAATATTTTTATTTCTTTAAAAACATGACTTTTTGAAGAACGCATTTGTTTATAAATCTGGACCAACAAAGTATGAAAATTCTACCTGATCGCACATTTTTATACATTGCGCTCAGAATTGGTGTAAGTAACATATTAGTACCCCCTTTTTTAAATCACGTTTTCTATGGAAAATTATGTTATTTCTCAAAAAACATGGCTTTTTATCCAACTACATTTGTTAATTAAATCAACTTAACAAAGTATGCACATTTCTATATAATAAAACCTTTAAATACATTTTACACACAATTTTAAACATTAAGAGCTTAGTACCACTTATTTTTAAAATCACGACTTCTAAAAACATTACTTTTTTTCTTAAAAAACATGATTTAAAAAAATAACATTTCTTTAATAAATCAAGTAAACAAAGTATGCACATTCTGCCTAATAGCACCTTTCAATACATTGCACACATAGATGGTAAGAGGAAGATCTTAGTACACCTTTTTTTCAAATCCTGACTTTGAAAAACATTTCTTTACCTCTTCAAAAATGATACTTAAAAAAACACCATTTGTTTAATAAATCAAATAAGCAAAGTATGTACATTTTACATTATCACACCTTTTTATAGGTTGTGCACTCAATCTTTGGGAGGAATAAATTACTATCACTCTTTTTTTTAAAATTGCGATTTCAAAACAAATTAGTTTATTTCTTAAAAAACTCATATTTTAAAAACCCCATTTGTTTAATAAATCGAATAAATAAAGTATGCAATTTTATACATAATAACACCTTTTTGTACATTGTGCCATAAGGTTTTAGTTTTCCCAAAATGTCTCCTATTTGAAAAAAGAGCATAATATTCTAGGAATCCTTTTTACTTTGGGCATAACATTTCGCTCGTTACTCGAAATTGGGTGGACTTTAGATGATTGGAAAGGTCTTGCAAACGTGTTCATTACTAAAGTCCCTGCCCCGAAGAAAGGGTAAGGAATAAGGAAACACTCCAAACAACAAAGTGGTAGATAATTTCGTTGTCTTTCCAATGGTCTAAAGTACGCCCAATTCCGAGTTATGAGCAAAACGTTATACCTAACATACAAAATATTCTAGGAATCTTTTCACTTTTTGTTAAAAATTATACATTATAGAAGAGGGTAGAATGTCATGGCACAAAATCAGTAAGATGAATAGTTTAGTACCCTTCATTTTTAAAAAACATGACTTCCAAAAACCATACTTTAGTTCTTAAAAAACACTAGTTTTTAAATAACACTATTTAATTAATAAGCTGAATAAACAAAGTATGAAAATTATACTTGATCAAAATTTTGTATAGGTTGCACACACTATTGGTAAGAGGAATTGTGTAGTACCTCTCATTTTAAAAGATCACAACATGTAAAAAATTACTTTATTCCTAAAAAGCAAGATTTTTAAAAAAACACCATTTACTTAAGAAATTGAATCAATAAAGTATTCACATTCTACATGATCACACCTTTTTACACATTATTGATGCAATTAGCAACAGGAATATATTAGTATCTCACATTTTTAAAAATCATGTCTCAGAAAATAATTACTTTACTTCTTATTAAACATGATTTTTTTTAAATGGAATAAATAAAATTTTCACATGCTACAAAATATGACATTTTATACATTGTGCTCACATTTGGTAAGAGGAATATATTAGCACCCCTCATTTTTAAAAATGGCATTTTCTAAAATAGCAGTTATTTAATAAATGAAACTAAGAAAGTATCTCGATTGTACATAATGGAACCTTTTTATGCATTGTGCATGCAATTGGTAAGATTTAGAGTTTAGTGTCCCTTCTTTTTAAACATCACATATTCTAAGAAATTATTGTATTTCTTAAAAAATAAGACTTTCTAAGAAACAACATTTGTTTATTGATTCAAATCATCAAAGTATGCACCTTAGACAGGATCACAGAATTCTATAAGTTGTGCATGCAATTCTCAAGAGGAATAGCTCTGTACCCTTCATTTTTATAAATCGTGTTCTCTAAAAAAATGCTCTACTTCTTCAAAACAATACTTTTAAAAAAAACACCATTTGTTTAATAATTTGAATCAACAATGTATGCACATTATTCATAATTGAATAGTTTTATACATTGCACAAACAATTTGTATGAGGAATATCTTAGTACCCCTTGTTTATAGAAATCATTATTTAAGATTTTATCCTTTCTTTCTTAAAAACATGACTTGAAAAAATGCATTTGTTTAAGCAAAGAAAAAGAAAAAGTATGCACATTTTACATAATTCCACGTTTTATGCATTGTGCTTGCTATTGTTAAAAGGAAGAACTTAGTAGCCATCATTATTAAAAAGCACAACTTCTAAACAAATTAGTTTATTTCTTAAAAAAAGGTAAGAAGATTCTACATGACTACACATTTTCATAGGTTGCACACACAATTGGTAAGACAAATATATTAGTACCCCTTGTTTTGAACATGAATTTTAAAAAATGACACTTGTTTAACAATTTGAATCAACGCCTTCTTATATATTGTGCACATAATTGGTGTCAAGAATATCTAGTACCGTTGTTTTTCTAAGATCATGTATTCTTGCAATACTTTATTTCTTAAAAAACACAATTTAAAAAAAATGACATTTCGTTAATCAATCAAATACATAGATTATGCACATTCTACAAGTCACACCTTTCTATACAGTCTCCACACAATTGGTAATATGAAGAGTTTAATACCCCACCTTTTAAAAAGTCATGACTTGTCAATAAATTTAATTATTTCCTAAAAAACAAAACTTTTCAAAAAACACCATTTGTTCAATAACTCAAATAAACCAAGTTTGTGCATTCTACATTATCACACCCTTGTAAAGGTTGTGCACACAATCGGTAAGCAAAATAACTTACTACCACTCATTTTTAAAAAGCAGTACTTCCAAATAAATTACTTTCTTTGTTAAAAGCGAGAGTTTTTTAAAAATGTCAGTTTTTTAATACCCCTTCTTTTTAAAAATCATGAGTTTGAAAAACATTAGTTTATCTTCTTAAAAACAAAACTTTAA
Organism: Pseudotsuga menziesii; assembly: GCA_001517045.1. Taxonomy (NCBI): domain Eukaryota; kingdom Viridiplantae; phylum Streptophyta; class Pinopsida; order Pinales; family Pinaceae; genus Pseudotsuga; species Pseudotsuga menziesii. The sequence continues at coordinate 104,972 of LPNX010050948.1, forward strand.
AAACATCATTTGTTTAATAAATCAAATAAAAAAAGGTATGCGCATAGATGGTAAAACGAAGATTTGAGTACCCCTTCTTTTTAAAAATCATAACTTTGAAAAAAATTACTTTATCTCTTTAAAAATGAGACTTTCAAAAACACCGTTTGTTTAATAAATCAAGTAAGTATAGTATGTACTTTCTACTTTATCACACCTTTTTATAGGTTGTGCACTGAATTGTTAGGAGCAATATTTTACTATCGATCATTTTTTTTTAAATCGTGATTTCTAAAACAATTACTTTATTTCTTAAAAACCACATATTTTTTAAAACCCCCATTTGTTTAATAAATAAAATAAAAAAAGTATGCAATTTTATACATAATCACACCTTTTTGTACATTGTGCACAAAATTGGTAAGCATAATAGTTTATTACCACTCATTTCTAAGAATCATGACTTCTAAAACAACATGATTTAATTAATAAGTTGAATAAACAAAGTATGAAAGTTATACTTGATCACAAATTTTTATAGGTTACACACACAATTGGTAAGAGGAATAGCGTAGTACCCCTCATTTTAAAAAATCACAACATCTAAACAGATTACTTAATTAGAAAAAACAAATATTTTTTAAAAATGTCATTTATTTAATAAATTAAATCAACAAAGTATTCACATTCTACATGGTCAAACGTTTTTATACATTGTCATGCAATTAGTAAGACGAATATATTAGTATCCCTCATTTTTAAAAATCTTGACTCATAAAACAATTAATTTATTTCTTAAAAAACATGATCTTTTTAAAAATGCCATGTATTTAATAAATGGAATAAACAAATTTTGGACATGCTACACAATCTCAGCTCCTTATAAATTGTGGACATAGTTTGTGATAGGAATATCTAAGCACCCCTCGTTTTTAAAAATGGCATTTTCTAAAATGTTATTTATTTAATAAATGGAACCAAGAAAGTATCCGCATTCTACATAATGGAACCTTTTTATACATGACACATGCAATTGGTAAGAGTCTAGTATCCCTTCTTTTTAAAAATAAAGTATTCCCAAGAAATTTCTTTATTTATTAAAAAATAATACTTTCTAAAATATGACATTTGTTTATTGATTACAATTAACAAAATATGTACCTTATACATGATCACACAATTTTATAGGTTGTGGATGCAATTTTCAAGATGAATATCTTTCTACCCCTCATTTTTAGAAATTGTGTTCGCTAAAAAAGTTATTTGCTTCTTAAAAACAAGAATTTTTAAAAAACACCATTTGTTTAATAATTTGAATCAATAAAGTATGCACATTCCTCATAATCGAATAGTTTTATACATTTCTTATACAATTTGTATAAGGAAGAGCTTATTGCCCCTTGTTTCTAAAAATATTGACTTAAGATTTTTTCCTTTCTTTCTTACAAAACATGACTTCAAAAAATACATTTGTTTAATCAATCAAATAGAAAAAGTATGCACATTTTACATAATTCCACATTTTATGAATTGTGCATGTTATTGTTAAAAGGACCAACTTAGTACCCATTGTTTTGAAAATTCACAAATTCTAAACAAATTAGTTTATTACTTAAAAAAATACTTTTAACAAAATGAATTTTTTTTACTAAATCGAATAAACCAAGTAAGGAGATTCTTCATGATTGCACATTTTTATATATTGCACACACAATTGGTAAGAGGAATATATTAGCACCCCTTGTTTTAAAAAATCTCAACTTCTATTTTTTTTAAATGACTTTTTAAAAAACGAGAGTTGTTTAACATTTTGAATAAAAAAAATATACACATTCACCATGTATGTACATTTTTATACATTTTGCGCACAAATGGTGTCACGAATATCTTAGTACCCTTGTTTTTGTAAAATCATGTTTAAAAAAAATACTTTATTTCTTAAAAACACAAGATAAAAAAATGAAATTTCTTAATAAATCAAATAAATAGATTATGCACATTCTACATAATCACACCTTCCTATACATTCTGCACACAATTGATAAGAGGAAAAGTTTAGTACCCCACGGTTTTAAAAGTTATGACTTGTAAAAAAATTATATTATTTCCTTAAAAACAAGAGTTTTTAAAAAAACACCATTTGTTTAATAAATCAAATAAACAATCTTTGTGCAATCTACATTATCACACCCTTTTATAGGTTGTGTACACAATTGGTAAGTTAAATGACTTACTACCACTCATTTTCAAAAAGAAGGACTTCCAAATAAATTACTTTATTTGTTAAGCACAAGAGATTTAAAAAAATGCCAGTTATTTAATCAATCAAATAAACAATGTATGCACACAATACATAATCATACATTTTCATACATTGGATAGAAATTTTGTAAGAGGACGAGATTAGTACCCCTGATTTTTGAAAGTCAAAAATAGTTTATTTCTTAAGAACAAGGACATTTTAAAAAACTCATTGCTTTAATAATTGATACAAACAATGTCTGCACTTTCTGCTTAATCATAGATTTTTAGAGTTTGTGGATAAAATTCATAAGAGAAATAGATTGGTACCCCCCACATTTTTAAAATTTATGACTTCTAAAAAAATATTTTATCTCTTAAAAGACACGACTTTCAAAAACACCATTTATTTAATAAATAGAATCCAGATAGTATCAAAATTCCGCATGACCACACTTTTGTATACATTGTTCATGCAATTGGTAAGATAAATAACTTTGTAACCCTTGTTTTTAAAAATCATGTCCTCTAAAAAAAAAAATTTCTTGAAAAACAAGACATTTAAAAAATATCATTTAGTTAATAAATAAAATCAACAAAGAGTGCAGATTCTATATAATGGTACATTTTTTATATATTGTGCATGAAATTGTTAAGAGAAAGATCTTGGTGCCCCTTGTTTTAAAAAATTAATATTTTTGAAAAAGTCACTTTATTTCTTAAAAACAATACTCTGAAAAAAAATGTCATTTGTTTAATAAATTGAATGATGAAATTTTTCACATTCTTTATGATCACACACTTTTATAGATTCCACATGTGATTGGAAAGAGAAAAAAACATATTACCCCTGTTTTTTAAAATCATGGCTTCAGAATATATATATATATATATATATATATATATATATATATATATTTTAAAAGCATGAATTTTTGAAAAACACATTTGTTTATAAATTTGGACCAACAAAGTATGAAAATTCTACATGATTGCACATTTTTATACATTGCGCTCACAATTTGTGTAAGTAACATATTAGTAACCTTTTTTTTAAATCATGTTTTCTATGGAAAATTATATTATTTCTGAAAAAACATGACTTTTTATCAAACTACATTTTTTTATTAAATCAACTTAACAAAGTATGCACATTTCTATATAATCAAACCTTTAAATACATTTTGCACACAATTTTATACATGAAGAGATTAGTACCTCTTATTTTAAAAATCATGACTTCTAAAAGCAGTACTTTATTTCTTAAAAAACATAATTTAAAAAAATTGCATTTCTTTAATAAATCAAATAAACAAAGTATGTGCATTCTACATAATAGCACTTTTCAATACATTGCACACATAGATCATAAGAGGAAGAGCTTAGTACACCTTCTTTTTAAAAATCATGACTTTGAAAATAATTTCTTTAGCTCTATAAAAATGATACTTTAAAAAACACCATTTGTTTAATAAATCAAATAAGCAAAGTATGTACATTCTACATTATAACACCTTTTTATAGGTTGTGCACTCAATTGTTGGGAGCAATAAATTAGTATGACAAAAAAATTTAAAACCACGATTTATAAAACAATTACTTTATTTCTTAAAAACACATCTTTTTAAAAAACCCCATTTGTTTAATAAATCGAATAAACAAAGTATGCAATTTTATACATGAACACACCTTTTTGTACATTGTGCCATAGGGTTATATTTTTCCCAAAATGTCTCCTATTTAAAAAAAGAGCAGAATATTCTAGGAATCTTTTGTGTTTTGGGCATGACGTTTCACTCGTTACTCAAAATTGGGCAGACTTTAGACCATTCAAAAGGTCTTGCAAACATCTTTGTTACTAACACGCCTACCTCGTACAAACGGAAAGGAATAAGGAAAAACTCAAAACAACAAAGTTGTGGAGAAGTTCATGGCCTTTGCAACGGTCTGAAGTACGCCCAATTCGGAGTTACGAGCAAAACATTATACCTAAAATCCAAAATATTCTAAAAATATTTTCACTTTTTGTTAGAAATTATACATTATAGAAGAGGGTAGAATGTTATGGCACAAAATTGGTAAGATGAATACTCTAGTACCCCTCATTTTTAAAAATCATGGCATCTAAAGAACATGCTTTAGTTCTTAAAAAACACTAGTTTTTAAATAATGCTATTTAATTAATAAGTTTAATAAACAAAGTATGAAAATTATACTTGATCACAAATTTTTATAGGTTGTACACACTATTGGTAAGAGGAATTGCATAGTACCTCTCATTTTAAAATATCACAACGTCTAAAAAATTACTTTATTCCTAAAAAAACAAGAATTTTTAAAACACGCCATTTACTTAATAAATTGAATCAACAAAATATTCACATTCTACATGATCGCACCATTTTACGCATTGTTCATGCAATTAGTAAGAGGAATATATTAGAGTCTTGCATTTTTTAAAAACATGACTCTCAAAATAATTACTTTATTTCTTAAAAACCATGAATTTTTTAAAAATGTTATATATTTAATAAATGGAATAAACAAATTTTGCACATGCTACATAATATCACCTTTTATACATTGTGCACACATTTGGTAAGAGAAAGATCTTAGTGCCCCTCATCTTTAAAAATGGATTTTTCTAAAATGCCATTTATTTAATAAATGAAATCAACAAAAGTATATGCATTGTACAAAATATGCATTGTGCATGCAATTGGTAAGATTTAGAGTTCAGTGTCCCTTCTTTTTAAAAACAAGGTATTCTAGGAAATGATTGTATTCTTAAAAAATAAGACTTTCTAAGAAACACCATTTCTTTATTGATTCAAATCAACAAAGTATGCGACTTAGACATGATCACACAATTTTATAGGTTTTGCATGCACTTTTCAAGAAGAATAGCTCTGTACTCATTTTTATAAATCATGTTCTCTAAAAAAATTATTTACTTCTTCAAAACAATACTTTTTAAAAGAACACCATTTGTTTAATAATTCGAATCAATAATGTATGCACATTCTTCATAATCGAATAGTTTTATACATTGCACACACAATTTGTATGAGGAATATCTTAGTACCCCTTGTTTATAAAAATCATTATTTAAGATTTTATCCTTTCTCTCTTAAAAACATGACTTGAAAAAATGCATTTGTTTAAGCAAAGAAAAAAGAAAAAGTATACACACTTTACATTGTTCCACATTCTATGCATTGTGCATGCTATTGTTAAAAGGAACAAATTAGTAGCCATCATTTTTAAAAAGTGCAACTTCTAAACAAATTAGTTTATTTCTTAAAAAAATGCTTTTTAAGAAATTTCATTTGTTTACTAAATTGAATAAAAAAAAGTAATAAGATTCCACATGATTGAACATTTTCATAGGTTGCACACACAATTGGTAAAACGAATATATTAGAACCCCTTGTTTTAAACACAAATTTTAAAAAATGGAACTTGTTTAACAATTTGAATCAACACGTTTTTATATATTGTGCACATAATTGGTGTCAGGAATATCTTGGTACCGCCGTTTTTCTAATATAGTTTTTTCTTTTAATACTTTATTTCTTAAAAAACATAATTTAGAAAACGACATTTCTTTAATCAATCAAATAAACAAATTATGCACATTCTACATAATCACACCTTTGCTACATTGTGCACACAATTGGTAAGACGAAGACTTTAGTACCCCACCTTTTTAAAAGTCATGACTTATCAATAAATTACATTATTTCATAAAAAACAAAACTTTTTAAAAAGCACCATTTGTTTAATAACTCAAATAAACCAAGTTTGTTTATTCTACATTATCACACCCTTTTAAAGGTTGTGCACGTTATTGGTAAGAAAAATAACTTACTACCACTCATTTTTAAAAAGAAGGACTTCCAAATAAATTACTTTATTTGTTAAAAGAAAGAGTTTTTTTTTAAAATGTCAATTTTTTAACACCCCTTCTTTTTAAAATTCATGACTTTGAAAAACATTACTTTATCTTCTTAAAATAAAAAATTTTAAAACATCATTTTTTTAATAAATCAAATAAAAAAAGTATGCACATAGATGGTAAGAGGAAGATCTCAGTACCCCTTCTTTTTAAAAATCATGACTTTGAAAAACATTAATTTATCTCTTTAAAAATGAGACTTTAAAAAACACCATTTGTTTAATAAATCAAATAAGTAAAGTATGCACAGTCTACTTTATCACACCTTTTTATAGGTTGTGCACTGAATTGTTAAGAGCAATATTTTACTATCAGTCATTTTTTTTAAAATCATGAGTTCTAAAACAATTACTTTATTTCTTAAAAACCACATATTTTTTAAAACCCCCGTTTGTTCAATAAATGAAATAAACAAAGTATGCAATTTTATACATAATCACACCTTTTTGTACATTGTGCACAAAATTGGTAAGTGAAATACTTTAGTACCCCTCATTTTTAAAAATCATGACTTCTAAAACATATTCTTTAATTCTTAAAAATCACAAGTTTTTAAATAACACCGTTTAATTAATAAGTTGAATAAAAAAAGTATCAAAGTTATGCATGATCACAAATTTTTATAGCTTGCACACACAATTCATAAGAGGAATAGAGTAGTACCCCTCATTTTAAAAAATCACAACATCTAAACAAATAACTTAATTAAAAAAAACAAGAATTTTTAAAAAAACGTCATTTATTTAATAAATTAAATGAACAAAGTATTCGCATTTTACATGATCAAACATTTGTATACATTGTCATGCAATTTGTAAGAAGAATATATTAGTATCTCTCATTTTTTAAAATCATGACTCATAAAACAATTAATTTATTTCTTAAAAAAACTTGATTTTTTAAAAAATGCTATGTATTTAATAAATGGAATACACAAATTTTGCACATGCTACACAATATCACCTCTTTATACATTGTGGACAGAGTCTGTAATAAGAATATCTTATCACCCCTCATTTTTAAAAATCACATTTTCTAAAATGTTATTTATTTAATAAATGGAATCAAGAAAGTATCTGCATTATACATAATGGAACCTTTTTATACATTACGCATGGAATTGGTAAGTGTTAGAGTATAGTGTCCCTTCTTTTTAAAAATAATGTATTCTAACAAATTTCTTTTTTATTAGAAAATAAGACTTTCTAAAAAATAACATTTGTTTATTGATTCAAATTAACAAGATGTGCACCTTAGGAAGAACTTTGTACGCCTCATTTTTAGAAATCGTTTTCTCTAAAAAAATTATTTGCTTCTAAAAACAAGACTTTTTCAAAAACACCATTTGTTTAATAATTTGGACAAAAAAAGTTTGCACATTCTTCATAATCAAATAGTTTTATACATTTCTTACACAATTTGTATAAGGAAGAGCTTATTACCCCTTGTTTCGAAAAATATTGACTTAAGAATTTTTCCTTTATTTCTTACAAAACATGACTTAAAAAATGCATTTGTTTAATCAATCAAATAGGAAAAGTGTGCACATTTTATATAATTCCACATTTTATGCATTCTACATGTTATTGTTAAAAGGAACAAAGTAGTACCCATCATTTTCAAAAATGACAACTTCTAAACAAATTTGTTTATTACTTAAAAAAAAGACTTTTTAAGAAAATAATTTTGTTTACTAAATCAAATAAACAAAGTTATAGGATTGTACATCATTGAACATTTTTATATGTTGCACACACAATTGGTAAGAGGAATATATTAGCACCCCTTGTTTTAAAAAATCTCAACTTCTATTTTTTTTTAAGCACGACTTTTTTTAAAATGACACTTGTTTAACAATTTGAATTAAAAAAATATACACATTCAGCATGTACTTACCCTTTTATACATTTTTCACACAATTGGTGTGAGGAATATATTAGTACCCTATTTCTTGTAAAATCATGTTTAAAGAAAATAATTTATTTCTTAAAAACACAATTTAAGAAAAAATTGACATTTATTTAATAAATCAAATAAAAAGGGTATGCACATTCTACATAATCACACCATCCTATACCTTGTGCACACAATTGATAAGAGGAAGAGTTTAGTACCCCATGTTTTTAAAAGTCATGACTTGTAAAAAGATTATATTAGAGGGTTGTTTAGAAGAAGCAGGCTGTGCTGGTATGATCTTAGTTGGAATAGTCATCATCCTTCTTCTTTATGCTGACGATATTGTCCTTCTGGAAAGGTATTCTTCTGACCTTGATAAACAACTTCGTCTTCTTAAAGATTTCTTCTCTACAATGGGTATGACTGTTAACACTGACAAAACAAAAGTTATGATTATCAAATCCAAGAAGGACACATATGCTAATTTTGTGTATGACAATAGCAACTTGGAGGAAGTGTCTTCTTACAAGTACCTAGGAATTGATATTCATCACAAGCTCAACTGGAACTATAGCACTGAGAAAAGGATTAATGCAGGGTGGAAAGCTTACTTTGGTCTTGAAAATAACTGTAAAGCTGCAAACCTCGTGATGTGGGATAAAAAAAAGCTCCTCTTTGAAACTCTAGTCACTCCTGTTATCTTGTATGGGTGTGAGGTTTGGGGTTGCAGCGTCTCTAGAGAATCTTGGAGAAAGATCGAGCAAATCTAGAAGCGTTTTATCACTTACAACCTCAAAATAAAAAACAATACACCCTATCCTATTCTCCTTATAGAAGTGGGTCTTTCCCCCATCGAGAGCCTCGGCATGGCTAGACTCCTGTTGTACAAGAACAAAATCAATAACATGGGAGACCATAGACTCCCTAAGTTACTTTAAACTCTATCCAAAATCATCTAAGGCTCAAGCGTGGGTGGTATAAAGATACCAGGTCTTGGTTAAATCACTCGAAGATCGATGAAAATGTTGCATTGCAAAATATTAATAACATTAAAAATATTATTGCTTCTAAGTTTAAAGAAAAATTGTGGTGTGAGAAAGATTTAGAGTCCAAAAGAAAATTAAGATATTATAAGGAGGTCATCAACCCTACTCTTGAAGATCAGAACTATCTCTCTGTTTTAATTAGTCCTAAGAAAAAAATTAATATAGCTAAGATAAGAACAAACTCGCATGAGCTCCACAACGAAACTGGTCGTTGGACAGTCCCTAAAACTTCTTGGGTAGAAAGGATCTGCCACCTTTGTGAGAGTAAGAACATTGAAGATGAAAATCACTTCCTCTTAGAGTGCCCTGCATACACCCACATTAGATCACAGTTTCATAATATTTGTTGCAATACCGACATTCCTAGCCTTTTAGCTTGTCAAAATTATAGTAATCTTGGGACACTTCTCTCCAAGCTCTTTGAGCATAGAAATATCACTTTAAAACAAACTAATTAATTTTCTTCTTCAGGGTCCGATAGACCAAATTTTGGTCTCAGGGGACGTTAACCATCATCATGATCATCATTATTTCCTTAAAAGCAAGAGCTTTTAAAAAACACCATTTGTTTAATAAATCAAATAAACAAGCTTTGTGCATTCTAAATTATCACACCCTTTTATAGGTTGTGTACACAATTGGTAAGTTAAATAAATTACTACCAATCATTTCATAAAAGAAGGGCTTCCAAATAAATTACTTTATTTGTTAAAAATAAGAGATTTAAAAAAATGCCAATTCTTTAATCAATTAAATAAACAAAGTATGCACACTATACATAATCCTACATTTTCATACATTGGATAGAAAGTTTGTAAGAGGAAGTGATTAGTACCCCTGATTTTCAAAAATCACAACTTTTAAAAAAGGTAGTTTATTTCTTAAGATCAAGGACATTTTAAAAAACCCGTTTCTTTAATAATTGGAATAAACAAAGCATGGTATTTCTAGTTAATCATATATTTTTATAGTTTGTGGATAAAATTCATAAGAGAAATAGATTGGTACCCCTCATTTTTAAAATTTACGACTTCTAAAAAAATATTTTACCTCTTCAAAGAGAGGACTTTCAAAAACACCATTTATTTAATAAATCGAATCCACATAGTATCAAACTTCTACATGACCACACGGTTTTATACATTGTTCATGCAATTGGTAATATAAATAACTTTGTAACCCTTGTTTTTAAAAATCATGTCCTCTAAAAAAAATATTTCTTGAAAAACAACACATTTAAAAAACATCATTTACTTAATAAATAGAATCAACAAAGACTGCAGATTCTATATAATGGTATGCTTTTATATATTGTGCATGAGATTGTTAAGAGAAAGAGCTTGGTGCCCCTTGTTTTAAAAAAATGCAATTTTTGAAAAAAGTCACTTTATTCCTTAAAAACAATACTTTGAAAAAAAAATGTCATTTGTTTAATAAATCGAATAAAAAAATTTTGCACATTCTACATGATCGCACACTTTTATAGATTTTGTATGTGATTGGAAAGAGACAAAAACATATTACCCTTGTTTTTTAAAATCATGACTTCAAAAAAAAATCTTTAAAAACATGACTTTTTCAACAACACATTTGTTTATAAATCTGGACCAACAAAGTACGAAAATTTTACATGATCGCAGATTTTTATACATTGCGCTGACAATTGGTGTAAGTAACATATTAGTACCCCTTTTTTTTAAATCATGTTTTCTATGGAAAATTATGTTATTTCTGAAAAACATGACTTTTTATCAAACTACATTTCTTTATTAAATCAACTTAACAAAGTATCCACATTTATATATAATAAAACCTTTAAATACATTTTGCACACTATTTTAAACATGAAGAGCTTAGTACCACTTATTTTAAAAATCATGACTTCTAAAAACATTACTTTTTTTCTTAAAAAACTTGATTTAAAATAATAACATTTCTTTAATAAATCAAATAAACAAGGTATGCACATTCTGCCTAATAGAACCTTTCAATACATTGTGCACATAGATGGTAAGAGGAAGATCTTAGTACGCCTTCTTTTTAAAAATCATGACTTTGAAAAACATTTATGTACCTCTCTAAAAACGGTACTTTATAAAACAGTATTTGTTTAATAAATCAAATAAGCAAAGTATGTACATTCTACGTTACACACCATTTTATAGGTTGTTCACTCAATTTTTGGGAGGAATAAATTACTATCACTAATGTTTTTTAAAATTGTGATTTCTAAAACAATTACTTTATTTCTTAAAAAACACATCTTTTTCAAAAACCCCATTTGTTTAGTAAATTGAATAAATAAAGTATGCAATTTTATACATAATCACACCTTTTTGTAGATTGTGCCATAAGGTTTTATTTTTCCCAAAATGTCTCCTATTTGAAAAAAGAGGAAAATATTCTATGAATCTTTCATATTTTGGGTATAACTTTTTGCTCATTACTCGAAATTGGGCGGACTTTAGACGATTGGAAAGGTCTTGCAAACGTGTTTGTTAATAAAACGATTGCCCTCAAGAAAAAGTAAGGAATAAGGAAACACCCCAAACAACAATGTGGTAGATAATTTCATGGTGTTTCCAATGGTCTAAAGTACTCCCAATTTCGAGTTACGAGCAAAATCTTATACCTAACATACAAAGTATTCTAGGAATATTTTCACTTTTTGTTAAAATTTATACATTATACAAGAGGGTAGAATGTTATGGCACAAAATTGGTAAGATGAATGGGTTAGTACCCTTCATTTTTAAAAATCATGACTTCTAAAAGCCATAGTTGATCACAAATTTTTATAGGTTGCACACACTATTGTTAAGAGGAATTGCATAGTACCTCTCATTTTAAAAGATCACAACGTCTAAAAAATTACTTTATTCCTAAAAAATAAAGAATTTTTTAAAAACACCATTTACCTAATAAATTGAATCAATAAAGTATTCACATTCTACATGATCACACCTTTTTACACATTGTTCATGCAATTAGTAAGAGGAATATATTAGTATCTCACATTTTTTAAAATCATGACTCACAAAATAATTACTTTATTTCTAAAAAAACATAATTATTTTAAAAATGTTATATAATTAATATATGGAATAAACAAAATTTTCACATGCTACAAAAGATCACAATTTATAGATTGTGCACAAATTTGGTAAGAGGAAGATCTTAGCACCCCTCATTTTTAAAAATGGTATTTATTTAATAAATGAAATCAAGAAAGTATCTGCATTGTACATAATGGAACCCTTTTATGCATTGTGCATGCAATTGGTAAGATTTAGAGTTTAGTGTCCCTTCTTTTTAAACATCACATATTCTAAGAAATTATTGTTTTTCTTTAAAAATAAGACTTTGTACAGAACAACATTTTTTTTGTTGATTAAAATCAACAAAGTATGCACCTTAGAAATGGTCACACAATTTTATAACTTGTGCATGCAATTTTTAAGAGGAATAGCTCTGTACCCCTCATTTTTATAAATCGTGTTCTCTAAAAAATTTCTTTACTTCTTCAAAACAATAGTTTTTAAAAAAACACCATTTGTTTAATAATTCGAATCAACAATGTATGCACATTCTTCATAATCGAATAGTTTTATACATGCACACACAATTTGTATGAGGAAGATATTAGTACCCCTTGTTTATAAAAATCATTATTTAAGATTTTATCCTTTCTTTCTTAAAAACATGACTTGAAAACATGCATTTGTTTAAGAAAAGAAAAAGAAAAAGTATGTACATTTTACATAATTGTACCTCTTATGCATTGTGCATGCTATTGTTAAAAGGAACAACTTAGGAGCCATCATTTTTAAAAAGCGCAACTTCTAAACAAATTAGTTTATTTTTTAAATAAAAAGGCTTTTTAAGAATGCAATTTGTTTACTAAATTGAATAAAACAAAGTAAGAAGATTCTACATGATTGCAAATTTTCATAGGTTGCACACACAATTGGTAAAATGAATATATTAGTACCCCTTGTTTTAAACATGAATTTTAAAAAATGACACTTGTTTAATGATTTGAATAAACACCTTTTCATATATTGTGCACATACTTGGTGTCAGGAATATCTCAGTATCGTTGTTTTTCTAAGATCATGTTTTCTTTTAATACTCTATTTCTTAAAAAACACAATTTATAAAAAAATGACATTTCTTTAATCAATCAAGTAACTAGATTATGGACATTCTACATAATCACACCTTTGTATACATCGTGCACACAATTGCTAAGATGAAGATTTTAGTACCCCACTTTTTTAAAAGTCATGACTGGCCAATAAATTACATTATTTCCTAAAAAAAAAGTTTTTAAAAAACACCATTTGCTTAATAACTCAAATAAACCAAGTTTGTGCATTGTACATTATCACACCCTTTTGAAGGTTGTGCACACAATTGGTAAGAAGAATAACTTACTACCACTCATTTTTAAAAAGCAAGACTTCCAAATAAATTACTTTATTTGTTAAAAGCGAGAGTTTTTTAAAAAGTTCAGTCTTTTAATACCCCTTGTTTTTAAAAATCATGACTTTGAAAAACATTACTTTATCTTCTTACAGTAAAAACTTTAAAAACATCATTTTTAATAAATCAAATAAAAAAATTATGCACATAGATGGTAAGAGGAAGATCTGAGTACCCCTTCTTTTTAAAAATCATGACTTTAAAAGCCATAACTTTATCTTTTTAAAATGAGACTTTAAAAAACACCATTTGTTTAATAAATCAAATAAGCAAAGTATGCACATTCTACTTTATCACACCTTTTTATAGGTTGTGCAACGAATTGTTAGGAGCAATATTTTACTATCACTCATTTTTTAAAAATCATGATTTCTAAAACAATTAATTTAGTTCTTAAAAACCACGTATTTTTTAAAACCCCCATTTGTTTAATAAATCAAATAAACAAAGTATGCAATTTTATACATAATCACACCTTTTTGTACATTGTGCACAAAATTGGTAAGCATAATAGTTTAGTTCCCCTCATTTTTAAAAATCATGACTTCTAAAACAAATTCTTTAATTCTTAAAAATCACAAGTTTTTAAATAACACCATTTAATTAATAAGTTGAATAAACAATGTATGAAAGTTATACTTGATAACATATTTTTATAGGTTGCAGAGACAATTGGTAAGAGGAATAGCATAGTACCCCTCATTTTAAAAAATCACAACATCTAAACAAATTACTTAATTAAAAAAAAAACAAGAATTTTTAAAAAACGTCATTTATTTAATAAATTAAATCAACAAAGTATTCACATTCTACATGATCAAACCTTTTTATACATTGTCATGCAATTAGTAAGATATTCCTGACACAATTAAACAAAAGATGATTGTGCACATTATACATAATCACACTTTCCTATACATTTTGCACACAATTGATAAGAGGAAGAGTTTAGTACCCCATGTTTTTAAAAGTCATGACTTGTAAGAAAATTATATTATTTCCTTAAAAACAAGAGCTTTTAAAAAACACCATTTGTTTAATAAATCAGATAAACAAGCTTTGTTCATTCTACATTATCACACCCTTTTATAGGTTGTGTACGCAATTGGTAAGTTAAATAACTTACTACCACTCATTTTCTAAAAGAACGACTTTCAAATAAATTACTTTATTTGTTAAAAAAAAGAGATTTAAAAAAATGCCAGTTCTTTAATCAATTAAATAAACAAAGTATGCACATTATACATATTGATACATTTTCATACATTGGATAGAAAGTTTGTAAGAGGAAGAGATTAGTACCCTTGATTTTCAAAAATCACAACTTTTAAAAAAATTAGTTTATTTCTTAAGAACAAGAACATTTAAAAAAACTCGTTTCCTTAATAATTGGAATAAACAAAGTATGGACATTCTACTT
The DNA here is from genome assembly GCA_001517045.1 of Pseudotsuga menziesii. Classification (NCBI taxonomy): domain Eukaryota; kingdom Viridiplantae; phylum Streptophyta; class Pinopsida; order Pinales; family Pinaceae; genus Pseudotsuga; species Pseudotsuga menziesii. The sequence continues at coordinate 119,996 of LPNX010050948.1, forward strand.
CATCATATATTTTTATAGTTTGTGGATAAAATTCATAAGATAAATAGATTGGCACCCCTCATTTTTAAAGTTTATGACTTGTACAAAAATATTTTGTCTCTTAAAAGAGATGACTTTCAAAAACACCATTTATTTAATAAATCGAATCTACATAGTATCAAAATTCTACATGACCACATGTTTTTATACATCGATCATGCAATTGGTAAGGTTAAATTTGTAACCCTTGTTTCTAAAAACCATGTCCTCTAAAAAAATTATTTCTTGAAAAACAAGACATTTAAAAAACATCATTTACTTAATAAATAGAATCAACAAAGACTGCAGATTCTATATAATGGTACATTTTTATATATTGTGCATGAGATTGTTAAGAGAAAGAGCTTGGTGCCCCTTGTTTTAAGAAAATGCGATTTTTGAAAAAAGTCACTTTATTTCTTAAAAACAATACTTTGAAAAAAAATGTCATTTGTTTAATAAATCGAATAAACAAATTTTGCACATTCTACATGATCACACACTTTTATAGATTCCATATGTGATTGAAAAGAGAAAAAAACATATTACCCCTGTTTTTTAAAATCATGACTTCAATAAAAAAAAATATTTCTTTAAAAACATGACTTTTTGAGCAACGCATTTGTTTATAAATCTGGACCAACAAAGTATGAAAATTCTACATGATCACACATTTTTATACATTGCCGTCACAATTGGTGTAAGTAACATATTAGTACCCCTTTTTTTTAAATCATGTTTTCTATCGAAAATTATGCTATTTCTGAAAAAACATGAATTTTTATCAAACTAAATTTGTTTATTGAATCAACTTAACAAAGTATGCACATTTATATATAGTCGAACCTTTAATTACATTTTATGCAAAATTTTAAACATGAAGAGATTAGTACCACTTATTTTAAAAATCACGACTTCTAAAAACATTACTTTTTTTCTTAAAAAACAAAATTTTAAAAAATAGCATTTCCTTAATAAATCAAATAAATAAAGTATGCACATTCTGCCTAGTAGCACCTTTCAATACATTGCGCACATAGATGATAAGAGGAATATCTTAGTACACCTTCTTTTTAAAAATCATGACTTTGAAAAACATTTCTTTACGTCTTTAAAAACGATACTTTAAAAAATACCATTTGTTTAATAAATCAAATAAGCAAAGTATGTACATTCTACATTATCACACCTTTTTATAGGTTGCGCACTCAATTATTGGGAGGAATAAATTACCATCACTGATTTTTTTTAAATCACGATTTCTAAAACAATTACTTTATTTCTTAAAAAGCGCATCTTTTAAAAAAAAACCATTTGTTTAATAAATCGAATAAATAAAGTATGCAATTTTATACATAATCACACCTTTTTGTACATTACACCATAAGGTTTTATTTTTCCCAAAATGTCTCCTATTTGAAAAAAGAGCAAAATATTCTAGGAATCTTTTGTATTTTGGGCATATATTTCGCTCGTTACTTGAAATTGGGTGGAATTTAGATGATTGGAAAGGTCTTGCAAACATGTTTGTTACTAAAATGCCTGCCCTGGAGAAACGGTAAGGAATAAGGAAACACTCTAAACAACAAAGTGGTAGAGAATTTCATGGTCTTTCCAACGGTCTAAAGTACACCCAATTCCAAGTTACGAGCAAAACATTATACCTAACATACGAAATATTCTAGGAACCTTTTCACTTTTTGTTAAAAATTATACATTAGAGAAGAGGGTAGAATTTTATGGCACAAAATTGGTAAGATGTATAGTTTAGTATCATTCATTTTTAAAACTGATGACTTCTAAAAAAGATACTTTAATTCTTAAAAAACACTAGTTTTTAAATTACACTATTTAATTAATAAGTTGAATAAACAAGGTATGAAAATTATACTTGATCACAAATGTTTATAGGTTGCACAAACCATTGGCAAGAGGAATTGCATAGTACCTCTCATTTTAGAATATCACAACGTCTAAAAAATTACTTTATTCCTACAAAAGAAAGAATTTTTAAAAAACACCATTTACTTAATAAATTGAATCAATAAAGCATCCACATTCTACATGATCACACCTTTTTACACATTGTTCATTCGATTAGTAAGAGGAATATATTAGTATCTCACATTTTTTAAAATCATGACTAACAAAATAATTACTTTATTTCTTAGAAAACATGATTTTTAAAAAAACTTTATATATTTAATAAATGGAATAAACAAATTTTTCACATGCTACAGAATATCACATTTTATACATTGTGCACACATTTGGTAAGAGGAAGATCTTAGCACCCCTCATTTTTAAAAATGACATTTTCTAAAATGGCATTTATTTAATAAATGAAATCAAGAAAGTATGTGCATTGTACATAATGGAACCTTTTTATGCATTGTTAATGCAATTGGTAAGATTTAGAGTTTAGTGTCCCTTCATTTTAAACATCATGTATTCTAAGAAATTATTGTATTTCTTAAAAAATAAGACTGTAACATCCCCACATTAAAATAAAAACTTGCCTATCAAATGAAGACTTGTACCTTCCATGTGAACACTCAACTTCCGCTACGCTTAAGGCATTCCTCTAGAGTTCAGATTTGCGATTAGGATTATACCGACAGCCTTGTTAATTAATCAAGACACATACATTTATATAAATCCACAACCTATGGAAAAATATTTTATGCGTTATCATCTTTCTAAAAGTCCATTAGAATATAGTTTTTAAATGAAGGATTTTCCTTGTAACTGTAACATAATGCGCCGTTGTTTGTTCTACCAAATACAAAGCTTAATGATGACTTAAACCTTGTGCTCTAAACATCATACATACAAAGCATTCTACCTTTACATAATTATGTTTGCCTTCAATGAAGGCCTACTTATGCGCAGCTTCCAACTATCAATTCATAACAATGCCCAATTCTTTTAACCCCATTTCATCATACATTGACTTGCAACTTCATGACTAAGATACGGTTCTTCTATGGGGTTTAACATCATTATTTCAATTGTGAATCCTTGTTCCTAACGTATCCACCATCAAAGGTACTAAGTTAATAGAGCTACCATTCCCTTAAGCGAAGATGCTCTTATTTGAAGGATTACTCTTTATTTATTTCTAACAATGAAGCATATAAAGTACACCTTTCATTCATCTCAGATCCATATATTTACAATATTCAATTATCAATATATCAGTCATGTTGACGACACGATAAAATCTTAATGTACTTTAATAAACTATTATTTGTATCCTTAAGTGGTGTAGTCCGCAAGAATTTCATCATCATGGTGTTGTTAAACAATACAGTGTACAGATAATAAATGTTATTATACTAGTAACTTTCCTTGATGATCTATTCTAAGGTAATAAAACAATTAACCATGTTGCAGAACAATATTACAGGTACACAAAACATTTCAAGGAAAAATAAAATATTTAGACAAGAGAGAGACAGAAATGTACATGGTTCAGCCAATCCATGGGTTGCGTCCACCAAACTGTCAGGTCATGTAATATTTATTCAAATTGCAAGTTACAATCCACAACAACTTCATTGCCATCTTGTCTTTTGAACCTCGTAAGAACCCTCTTAGGGAGTATTTCCAAAGGATTCATTTCTATAAAGATTTTATATAAACATCATATCTCATCTTCTTTATCTTCTTTTGACATATATAGGATAATATATATGAAGCATTATACATGGACATCTTTATTATATATATACCGTTTTATCAACATGTTTGTTTTCTGTAAAGGTTTATATTACCTTATATATTTAACCTTGCACATCAGCATCTTCAATTTTCCTTCAAGATCTATAATTATTACACATAAAATATTTTCTATATAAACCTATTTATTATTATAAATCAAGTACCAACACCGAGACAAAGATCCGATATACCCATACTCAAAACCCATCCAGTACAGCACTTAAATGCATCTATGATAACATCTTCCAGGTTGAAAGAAATGGAAATGTTGTTAAGGGTTAAATCGCAGCTAGGACCTACCTTGTTCTGGCATAAAACTCCTTCATAAACTAATGTGTAATAATAATTCAAGGGTTTTATTTTATAATAAATTCCCTAAAGGTCCTAGGTATGTTTTACATACAAGGATTTTACCTTAACAACTGGATGCGTCTTACCATGAAACAAACATTGGGAGTTCCCTCAAGGAGGTCCTCATCTTGCCTACTAAACATATCACTTTATCCTTCGAATGGAACCTAAAAACAAATGCCATCACGATGGAAATTCAAGGCACATAAATTCAACTTATGATACGATCATTCATTTCTTTTTTCTTCTCAATACATTTACTACTTATACTAAGTCGCGGCATCTACAAATCCATTCAAGGCATCCACTCTTGTGATGTGTATAATATTCACAAATTTTAAGGATAATAAATTAATGGTAATTCTTGATGAGATGCCCAAACTTAGTCTACACCTTCAGTATGAAACTGAGTCGGGCTCTTGGATTCCCATGGATTCCAATATATAAAAAAAAATGTTGGCCATATTCATTCAATTTACAAATGTAAAATTATAGGGTTTCAAGACATAAGAAACTACTATCTAAGTCATGTGATGCCTTTAGACTCCCATGGATTTCAATTTATAATACATAGGCGGTTCTTCATGGATATGCCTACGGTATTGTATATTGTTCAAAAAAACAAACAACTATGATCTGGGCCATATGACGCATCTGAATATCAATAGATTCAAATCTGTAACACACAGGAAGAGGTAAAAAAAAATTCACATACATGCATACGGTCTGGAACATGTGATGCCCAAGGGTTCAAAATCTACAAAAATAGGTGTAGAGATAAAATTTACTGTTTTATGAGAATAAAACTTCAAATCATATCAATACCGTCTAGGACATATGATGCCCATATTTTTTCAGTATATTTAAATCTCCAAAATACACGCAGAGGTACGCTTTGAGATCATATTTAGATCACGATCAGCTACTGTTACAGAGATAAATTCATATGGCTTGGGGTACCACAATAGATAGCTTGACTCCAGAAATCAATCCTTTCCAATATGCAATAGAAATCAAATATCTAACACTAAAGGATCAGACCTCGTACCTTATTCCGGACGGTTGAAGTAGATCCCCGTTGAGCTTTCCAACTTCAGCTTGTATTGATTAATCACTTCCTCAACAACAAGTAAACAAGACAAGCATACTATATATATTTGTGTTAGATCTATTCTAACATATATAATCAACAATGTATAAGCATTTGAAATCATCCATGGATAAAATATTCATTCAAACACACAATATTGGATATGAAAAGATATTTCTATTAATATAAAATCAGAGATTACAATGGATACAACCTCTGGTGGCATGTCTGCGAATTGGAGAAACTAAATCCCCCACTTGGGCCTCCACCACCTCAATCCTCCATCTTTCGATAGGAGGCTCAAAAGCAAAAGGCAAGCTTGGGAAGAACAAAAAAGTGCCCCAAGGGACAAAGGGATGCAGACTCAAGCATAAGTTCTAGCAACAATGGACTATAGTTTCTTTGCTCTCAATTCTCTCATATGCCTTCAATGTATCATAGAGTTCCTTATATAGCTTTTCGAAGGGGTAATGAAAGGTCAAATTTGAGTGATCTCAAGGCATAGGGAAGGCCAAGATTCAACTGAGTCGGATCCATGTCAAGGAAAACTCCAAAAGTATTTGGATTATGCACACATCCCAATGTACACAGTTTTTGTAATACCCCAGTTTTAACCCCTCTTGCATTAAAATACATAGGATACATATGTTGTAAATAATCTTGGTGCAGAGCTAAAGGCCAAGGCCCCACCATAGATTTTGTTATGTTGTGTTTTTTATTAGGAATGGTCACCGATGGTATATCGAGACATGCGGCATATATTTAATTATGGCATCATGTAAACACACATTTTAATTAAATAACCCAACCAGCTATGTTCACAGTAACTAAATTGAGAAGGGGCATGATTCCAAAGGATAAGGAAAGGGGGATGTGGAACATTGAGTCACCGAGGGAAAACTATGTGTGACCACCACCCTTGGTTATTTCCTTTTTTACTAGTTGAGGCAGTGATTAATTGGCAAGAAGACCACTACCATGCCCACGCTTTCTCTCCTCTCCATGACGTAGGGACCGTTCTTCCCACTCCCTTGGATCATGGTTGTTCGTCTTCCTCATGCAGGACGGTGGGGATAAAAAATTTTACCATCCATTGTGTGGGGGTTCGCCTCCTCTCTCTAGCACTAATTGTCGGTCTGTAGTTCTGTTCTTTCAATCCACACAGAGAACCAGCTTCAACCTCCACGCATTGGACTGTGTATTGTTGCATCCATCATAGCAGATCGTAGCAGAAATTATTGGGATTTCTCCCCACGGATTGATGGAAGCGATTTTTCCCCATGCATTGAGTTACCTACAATGCAGCATTGGTAGAAGATCAGGGTGATCTTTCCTGTGAATCCACACTGAGCTGGGAATGTTCGTTGTGTCTTTTTAACCAATTTCTGGTCTATGTAAGTCTCACAGCGATAGTATTAAAGATTGGTTTGCTGTGGGTTCGGATGAGTGTGTTAGCTATTGTTGTCATGATGGAATGACTGTGTTTTTCCTTGTAAACTCTTGAATAGCTATTTGGCTGCTTGCATGTAGTGGATTTGTCCCCGGAATATTTGGGGTTGGTGAATGAGGGCCTGAGGTGCTTGATAAACTTGGTGGGTTGAGAACCACACGGACATAGCCACTAAGCTCGATTTCTTCTCCATAGCCCCTGAAGAGCACTCGAGGGAAGATCAGGGTCTAAGGGACTGCGTTGTAGAGAAGGGACTGAATTCCTTGTGTTGGGTGTGTGTGGGTGTTCTAGAATCCAGGCTGGTTCTGCTGTTGGTGTCTGTAGCTCTTCAGTGAGCTCACCAACTTAGCATTAGCCTTTACTAGCTCCTGGATGGCCTGATAAACCCAACTCTGTTGGCTTGGCTGATCTATTGTTCGCCTGATAAACCCAACCGTGTTGGCTTGGCTGAATTGTGTACCCTTGTGGTGTTGTTACCTTGGCTATGTGTAAGCCTGTTAGTTCCTTATTCCTTGGAGAATCATGCTGAGCTCAGGGGTGGCAGCGTTGCTGAGAGATTAAGGAGCACGCTGGCCTATGGTTGGGTGGAACGTTGCAGCGACGTAGCTGGTTGCAGAACAAGCTCTTTATAAGATAAGTAATTTTGTCTATTTTACTTCTGCAATCCTATTTACTGTTAATGATCATGATGAACATGTTGAATGCTTGTACGAATGTATGTTGCTTCCATTGTGTATGATAAATTTTCATGTATGTATGTTCAAGTTCAAAGCATTCTGCTTCAGCATTTCATATGAATGTACATGTTCATGGGGCTAGATGCCCAGATGTTTTGGCATGTAGTAGCATCCTCTTCGTCGGTCGGGAGGGTTGGGGATGTTACAGTTTTAGTGGTCAAACCCGCGTATATACACGATTATAGGTTTAAAAGTCACGTGTATCATTTTTCACATGTTTTTAGGGATGGTTAAGGAAACATCAAAGGACAAAAAATGGTCCAAGGGGTCTAAGGAGTTTTCAAAGGGATAGAGGAAGGCCATACAAGTGTGATTCACCTGGAGTGGTAAAATCAGCTATAACAGATGCCCCCTAATGTGTGAGGTTAAAGGGGTCATACGATGGCCGAAATACATTATAAGTCCATCCCAGAAGTGGAGTGATGAAGGATCCCAAATGGAAGACCAGCCACCCAATCAGCATAGTACAATGATACAACTTTGCACATACGACAAATACATATAGCAGTCCCAGATACATAAGAGTACAATGGCTATGAATAGGCATGATACAAGATATCACATAAGTGGTCATCGCCACGTATAATATACATAGATCAGAATCTCCATGATGAAGATATACAAAGGACCATGATCTCCATAATGGCTGAAGATATATAATGGATCAAGATCTCCATAATGGCTGGAAATGTCCAACATATATTGCAATCAAGTCACAAGAGCTGAAATCTCATGAACACTGGCACGATCAAGGAGGTAGCATATAAGATATGCCACCAATCTGGAAGCTCTTCTAAACAAACCACTACGAGTACATGTCATACTATGTGAATAGAGGTGTCAAGGTCGAACATAGTAGTCCATCATCTTATTACCAGTCATTGATGTATACCATTAACAAACGTGAGATCACCCACCGATAATGAAAATGGGAATCAAGGTACTAGAGTGCAAACTAACAATTGTGAATAAATGTGTTGAGGTTGAACACTTGAGAGGATCTATCGATCAAGGGACATTGATGTATTCCCAAAGACTGTCGATGGCGAGAGAACCTGCCACTAATGACTGCAAGTCTCAAGGCACTCAAAATGACTCTATATTCCAATCCCAGAATAAATGATCTGAAGTCGATGGGATGAAATCCGCTAGAAGGAGGGCATTAAGGCATCCCCCATCATCCAACCTGAGGTACTTAGGAAAGTTGTATAATGTGGAAGGACTCGATCATAAGGTGCACGAACTAGTAGCTGTACTGGGAATGGCCGACATGCAAAGTCAAGATAACTGAGGAATGGTCGAATCAAGTTTCAACTTACTTTGAGCATGAGCATAACGGTGAGTGGTGACTAAATAAAGGTAACATAGACTCGATATATGAAACTGGGACATCTCTGCGACATAGGAAGCATTGAAAAAGGCTCCATGGGGATTGGAATCTTAACGAGTTAGTGGAGATAAACTCAGATAAAAGAGCACAGTTCCTAAAGTCAAACTATAAACCCAACCAATGGATGTGATATATAGTGCTCTGTTCGAAGGAAACGTGACTCAACAGCTGCCAAAGATAACATCTTTCCTTGTCTAGCTTTTTGGTTTTTTTTATTTTTTTGGACTTTTTCAAATATTTAAAAAGCTTTAAAAAGAATAAAACTGCTTTATATTTACAGACTAAGAGGAGACGAGTGTCATAGGGGCAAACAAACTAGTTCCAAGCAGTGGAACGTACCTATGCTCAATGCAAGGATACATGTGTAGGATAATGACACTTAGGGGAAAATCCCCTCCTGGTAAAAAGGGAATCAAGCTATAAAGGATATATAAAATGGCTCTGCATGGCTAGACATGAGACAAGCGCAGTCTATATGGCTGAAGCGCAATGTCAGGGAAGTCGACATAAAGCTCAATAAGGCAGGAAAATCTCATGATAATGCAATTACAACTTGACATAAGGGAGTCTTGAGGGAAATAGGCCAGCAAAAGATCAAGAGGAGTATGAGGCTCTTGTGAAATGTCATGGAAATACTATACAATGGACTCCCACACCCTAAAGGACAAAATGTCAGCATGGGCACCAAATGCAAATAAGGCGCTAACTAGGGTACCCATGTAAGGTTAAGCTGTACCAGTCATACCATGCCACTTCTAAAATAGTAAGAAGGTTCATGACATAATAGAGTGGGTTTGTACCTAAGGCTATGATGAAATGGTCATAACGTCATGCAAAATGTAAACGATGATGAAACCTAACTTATATGCTAGTTTAGACATGATACCTAACATCAGAACAAACGGGTCAATCTAATGGCTGAAACGACACTCAAAAGGGTCTCCTACATCATGAATTAGGTCAAAAACGATCCAAAATGATTAGAAATGGTCCAAACTATAGGAAAGGGGGTAAAAATTTTCAAAAATTTGAAAAATTTGTATAAATAGTAAAAAATTCAAAACATTATAAAACATTTGAAATTTTTACCCAATTGAGCTCATATTTTCAACAGCGAATTCCAGGAGATCTAGCTGACAGATTCCACTACCGTTTCTTCCAGGTACTTACCCATGCTCTTCTCTTCCATTTCAATGCAATTTTTATTAAATCCCATGGTCATTTGAGGTTTCTAGGCCAATCTAAAAAAGGTGTTGTGGCCCATGCGAAATTCAAGGCTTTTTCCGTGTATAGGGCTGGATATACGCAGAAAATGCCCTCACAGTTGTGTACATATGCAGCTGTTTGGCAAACAGTCGCGCATGCGGCCACACATGAGATTTTTTGAGTATTCTAATGGCTAAACTTGCAATTTGTTTTGCAGGATGGTCCTAGAGTGTCGACATGGTGATGTAGAGGAGGTAGTAAGGGCCGATCTAATGGCTCAACAAGCACTACGTGCATATGGGCTCTACAAATTTTGGTATCTTGGTGGCTTGAGCACCAAACCAAGACTATTGTAGATGCTAGTGGATTACTGGGATCTATAGTCTGAGTCCTTCCAGATAGATGGGATGTCCCTCACCATAGAGGTGGAGGACATATACTTTATTACTGAACTTTCCCGACGGGAGGAAGTAGTGAACCTTCATTCTCGTCGGCCTAGAGGTGGATTGAGTATAGATGAGTACATTGTGGTGTACTACTATCCGGACATGGAGAAGGTGGGGAGTCAGATCCCAACAAACTCTATACAGGTGCTGGGCCTAAAAGCCATCCTACTGACATTAGGAAGGATAGTAGGCTTAGATTCACTCCACCAGGCTTCGCAGCCTCTGATGTTCTATGCAGTGGAGTGCATGAGACCCACAAAATATGACTAGAGCACTACACTACTGAGCAACATGAAACATCATCTCAGTCAGTGTAAGATGGGCAGAGTGCGGAACTTCAGTTTTAGCAGTATATTAAGCACATTTTTCTTTGAGCGTGTTCCAAGATTGAGCCCCAGAGTTGACGTTCCTCTACACAGGGTTCGAGATCCGGCCCAACAACGTTGGGCGGATGAGATGCGCAGAATGGGGGGAGGTAGGGTGTCCAACCCCTATCCAGCTGAGTTCTTTCCATGGTGGCGACAACATATAGTTTCTATCGATGACTACCCCTATGCGGGGATTGATTTCTAGGGGGATCTAGACATGCCGCTACCACCAGGATCGGCATATGGCAACATAGGTAATGGATCTGAACCCTCTCTTTAAACTTTTGAGTTATTTAATTTTTTGTGTTTTCTGATTATATGGAATCAAAAGAGATATTTTTGGGTGACAATACATAGTGACATCTACCATTTGTATGCAGATGTGGGACCACGGTGGCCTAAAGGCTTCCCTTGTCACAGACGAAGGGGAAGAGGAGATGATATCACATGTGTGGAGGTGGAGTGGACGCTCTAGAGCATTCATACCAACTTTGTGAGGCTGACACACAAAGTTTCCATGGTGCAAGTCGAGGACTTACCTGAGGCTATGCAACGCCAGGTGGTGGGTGTACCATGAGCATGGGTCCGATTATTTCGATGGCTAGCTAGAGCTGTAGTGACCTTCCATAATCACAACCCCCCTCCTCCTCCACAGGCTTAGATACCTAGGAGTTATACATTTTTACTACCGTGTATTATATTTTGGTGGCTCGAGAGCCCCATTTTTGTATCATGACACTATGTATTACCACATTTTGGATGTTATATAAAAAATTTATGATGATTGGTTTATTTGTTTACATGTGTAAAAATTTGTGTTTGTGATGAATTTATTGTGTATGAAACAAATGCCAATCTAACACGTAGTTAGCATATGAGTCAACAATTTGATTATTAATTCTTGGAATATGTATGCATGTTATATTGAAATTTTTTTTGTTCTAATAATCTCACCCGTAATAATCTTCTTAATAACGTCGGATCTCTAAGATGGTACAAACCATTAAGCTATGACACTACTAACTTTGAATCAAGACGTACCTCAAGAGAGAGAACACCATGTGAAATGACATCCTGTAGAAGCTCAATAATGGTGCTATATTTAGCAACATTGTTTGAAGATGCCCGTAAACATATGCCTCCTAAAGACAGTACCTGACCCATAGGAGTATAAATCACCCAAGCAGTAGAGGCTAAGTGTTGAGTGTGATGGCTCGCACCATCTATGAATCCTATGTAGGTGGAAGATTCCATTGACATCTGCCAAAATAAATGGAAACTAATCACAAACCCATCACTATAAGAAAAAGACATAACTATACAAAACTGTACAATAATATACAATACCCCTTGGATGAAAATCATGCATAATACTTCTTGAGATAGAGCCCATTTATAGTCTCTGCCAAGGCCGTTCCATCATAATGCACTAACTCATAAGCACCCTTCTCTAGCACATGTTTGACGACGTAAAGACCACGCCACATGGGGTTAAACTTTCCTGCCCCCAAGGGTTCTTTCAGTTGATCCCACAAAAGGACCAAGTCTCCCTCACTAAACCTCCTTGTACAAAAAGAATTATCATACTGGACCTTTACGTGATGTTTATTTACTTCTCTAGCCACCAAGGCATCTCGACGCTGGTCATCAAGTTGCTCAAGGTGGACCAAATGCTCCTCCAATGGTGACGTGTCTGGTAAGAGTTCTACGACTATCTTCAAAGAAGGAATCTTGCATTCAACCAGCAATATCAACTCCACTCCATGTACAAGTTGATATGGAGAAAAACCCGTGGCAGTCTTAACAGCGGTTCTATACACCCACAAAGCAGGATATAACATGATGTGCCAATTATTCTTGATTTGTGCGATGGTTCATTGGAGAATGGATTCGAGTGACTTGTTCACTGCCTCTACCTATCCATTCACTTGACGGTAGTCAAAGGAGGAATGCTCTTGCTTGTACCCTAACTTTGATGCCAACTCTTCCATCATACGATTTTGAAAGTGCGAGCCATGGTCACTGACAAGCTCTTTAGAATCTTGAACCGAGTAATAATCTGGTTGAATACGAAGTGCATGGCTATCTCACCATCACATTTAACTGTAGGCATAGCCTCAGCCCATTTCGTGAAGTAATCAATAGCCACTATGATATGATGATGCCCCCCAGCTGAAGCTGAGTTGCAATCCATAAAATTAAGCCCCCACTTAGTGAAGGGACCGGCTGTGATGATGGGATGTAATGGGGCATATTTTGAGTGCATATTACATGCAAACACTTGGCAAGGGTGGCACCTCTTAACCGCATCTACACAATCCTTAAAGATCGATGGCCAGAAATAACCCGCTCTTAATATTTTTTGGGTTGTATAAAGCCCAGATAAATGACCACCACACACCCCTCCATGGCAATCATTCAGCACTACATCAGCCTCTTCATGAGTTAAACAATGTTGTAAAATGGAATCTACCCCATGGCGGTACAAAGTGTTATCCACTATGAGGTCATTCTTAGACACGTGATGTAATCGTCGTCATTCATCCTGTGAGAGGTGAGTAGGGACCTTCAATGTTTGTAAATATATAATGATATCCCCATACCATGGGTCTAAAGTTGAGATTAAGAAGATGTGTTCATAAATAAACATATCTTCACTAACCAAATCCTCGGCCTCGCTTGGGAAATCCAATATAAGCTCTACAAAAATTAACAACTTCTTCGATTTTGTCGAAACAAACTCGAGATCAAACTCTTGTAGGATGATAATACATTTATTATATTTTACCCCAATCATCCTTCGAGTGAGGATGAATTGAAATGGATTGACATGGGCTACAACTAAGGTCTCGCGAAGGATAATATAATGTCTCAACCATTGAACCACATGTACGGTAGCTAAACCAAGCTTATCAACATGAGAATAACGAATCTTTGTGTCAATAAGGTTCCAGATCAGATAATATATAACATGCTCTTGGAGCTCCTCATCCTCTTGAACCAAAAACATACCAATCATCTCCATGGAAACGACCACATAAAGTATAAAATCACGGCTATAGTTTGGGGGACTAATCACCGGGGCCGATGCTAGGGCTCACTTCAGTGCATCAAAGGACTCCTGGGCTTTCTCATCCCAACAAAAGGTGGTGTCCTTCTTCAAAAGATGCATGAATCCTCTAGTCAAATTGGAAAATTTGACAACAAATCTTTGTAAGAAGTTTGCCATGCCTTGCAAACATTGAAGATGACGAATATTTTTTTGAGGGAGACAACTGAAGTATTGCCTCTACCTTCAAAGGGTCGACTTGTACACCCTCTTTAGAAACAATGAATCCTAACAAGCGACCTGGCTTCACACAAGAGATGCACTTGTGAGGATTTAACCTGACCAAATAATGGCGACATCTTTCGAATACCAATCTCAAATGATAGGAATGATGCATTCTCATACGAGAATGAGTAGTAAGGTCATCCAAAAATACTTCGATAATCGATTTGAGATCGTGGAAGATCAAGGTCATTGCCCACTGAAAAGTAGCTCCAGTGTTCTTAAGGCCAAAAGGCATTTTCTGATATGCAAAAGTTCTCCAAGGACAAATAAATGCTGTCTTATGTTGGTCCTCAGGTTTAGTTTGTATCTGATTATATCCGGAAAATCCATCCATGAAGGAAAAAACCTCACTACCCGCACACTCATCCAAAATCTGATCAATAAATGGTGTGGGGAAATTGTCCTTAGGAGAGGCACGATTCAAATCATGGAAATCAATACATATGTGGATCATCCCCTACTTCTTATCCACTGGAACGGGGTTTGAAACCCACTCCGTCAAGGGAACAGGATACATAAAACCGGCTTTCAATAGTTTCTCTATCTCTGCCTTAATCGCGAGTGCTTTCCTCGGATTCACCACATGCAAGCGTTGTCAAACAGGCTTAGCTTTGGGATAAGTCTTAATATCGTGTTTGACAATACAAGGGTTGATACCTGGCATTTTATCATAAGACCAAGAAAATATATCATGAAATTCGTTAAACAACTCGGTGTATTCTTGAATCTCAGCATGGGAAAATTCTGCCCGAATATAAACATTATCTATCCTGCCAAGATTATGAGAGATATTGATAGGGATCATTGAAGATATGTTTTCCATGTTTCCATCAGCCATCGAACCAGGAGATCTTAATGGAACCATAGGACTACCAACTCTCTCACTAAGAACCACCCTAAATTCCTCATGCTCCAAGCAGTTGAGCTCAGGAAGAAAGTAAAATCTATGATGGAGTTCCTCCCATGGTGGCTCAACTCCCAACATGGCCTCTATAATTGCTTCATCTGAAGGGAACACACTATTAAGGAAGTTGTGCGCTTGAGAATACTGCACTGCCCATGTCGGGAGCACATAAGGGTCCTCCTCCTTCATCCACGAAGAGGAAGGACTAGGCTCTGCAACATTCTCAAGATTAGCTTGATAAGCTACCATAGTTGTAGGCAATGGCACGTCCGTCACGGTGGGCTCAATCAGAGTACTCAGTGTAGGAAGAATCCAAGGATCTTCCATATGACTCGTGCAAAAAGACACCGATCTCATAGATGTTGAAGCCTGACCGAAGCTAGACCCTATCATAAGGATTGGTGTAGGACAACTAAAGCTTCCCATGAGGAATGGGTACATGCCTACACCGACACTCCTAGTTGCCAGCTGAGAGTGTTCAACGATCAGGATTGAAGCTCCCAAAGATGTGGTAACTGACGGATTCTTTAATGATGTTTGATCAATCGTGACTATCTTCCCATTAAATGGAAAGCATACAACATGAAATAGGGAAGAATCTACGACTTGCATATTGTACATCCAATTCCTACCCAGCAAGAGATTGTAGTCAGGGGGTGCATCAACCACCTCGACCTCTATTGCAATGCTATTCCCTCCCAAATGGACTTTAAGGGAAGGAAGGATCCCATGCGGCCTAAATGATCTCCCATTGAATGCAATTAACATGGTCGCTAATTTAGATAACTCAAGGGAACCTAGACCCTTCCAGCAATATAATGACATCACAGAAGTAGCAGCGCCTTCGTCAATCACACTGTGCTTGATGGTCATGTTAAGACATTCTACATGAATCAAAAGAGACACATAGTAAGGTAAGTGAGGCTAAAGTCCTACGGTTTCAAATTTAATCATGGAGGAATAATTATCATCATTCACACCAACGGCAGAAAGAAGAGCCTTCCTTTGCGAAGGACAACTCTGAAGCACTTCCAGTGCAGACATTGCACAAGGAGTGTGGCCCAAATCCTCGACAACAGAATAGTTCTCGGTGGCTTGGGCATTAGGATTATGCCCCGAACACTTAAGGACTCCCTTAGGAATATGAGGTGCAGCTTCAGGATTATCCATAGGTTTCTCAATACGCAAAGGGGTCCCTCATGGATTAGGTTCCTTTCCTAGGTTGGGTTGTGACGAACCATAATCTTTCGCACGAGTCACAACTTTCGCAGCACGTACCATGTTAATTCAACCACGACCACTACCCTCCGATGGATCTTGATCACCACTAGACTGATCATGGGTCCTCAAGTTCATATTTTGATTGTGAGGTAAAGGGTTCGTTAGCACAGCTGGGCCCTGTGCCAAGAATCTCGAGGCTTCATCAATACAAGGGCACAAGTAAGTGAGGTGATCGTCCTTACACAACTTGTAAGGGAATTTAACCTTACGTTTAGCTTTCTTGTCCCCCCCATCATTATGGGTGTTCTTGTCATTATTAGCATTCTCATTCCTATTCCCACCCTTACGATTATTCTTACCCTTCTTTCTATTCCATCCAGGCTGTTGGTTACCCTTCTGGTCTGACGATTGCACCAAAAGTACACTCACCGTTTGGGCGGGTTGAGACGAAGCCATGGCTTGTGCCAAAGTAGATTGGTTGATTGATAATTGACTAACTTATTTTGCAAACAAATCCATAGGTTTAGCACTCGCACAACCAACAATGCCATCGACATGTGGTCCAGGTTTAACTTTGGGGTCGAAACTAGAACACGGAGCATTGGGAATGATCTCATATAACAAACCGAACTGAGCATAAATCAAATCTAGTTCCTGCACCCTAAAAATCACGTGTTCCTCATTTTGCACTCCGGATGTAGAAACATCCTTTGCTATATATGGAAATAACGACTTAAGCAACCATTTGAGGAGGAATTTCGGCAGTATAAAGGCTTTAATTAACCTCTTTCATCTATGCCACTCTTGTATATTATCCAAGATATGTGTGGCTTTATCCTGCTGAAATGTCGATAAGAGTTCAGTACCAACGTCATAATGCACTGGTAGCTAGAAGTGGTTAAGAAAAGTCATCACTAGGTCATTGAACAAAGTGGATGGCCCCCTAGGTAGCTCTATATACCATTTAGCAGTAGGCCATGTAAGGGTGCATTGAAATAGCCTTAAACGGATGGAGTCCTGGTGTAAGGAATTTGAAGAGCACCATAGGTGGAAGGTAGTAACATGTTCGCTTGGATCCTCTCCCAGTTTGCCCTCAAATTTGGGTATGTCCAAGGAAAGCTTAGTAGGGACAGCCAGCCAAGCCAGGTCATGAGCTACAGGATCATTCATCAATCTCGACAAGTCAGAAAGATTTAGCATTGTGAGGAAAGGGATCCTAGAATGATGAGGTCGATGGACCACTCCTTGATAGTTCTGATTCACATAGGTTTGATTACCACCATGGCCTTGGCCATAGTGCTCTCCTCCCATTTGACCCATATAGGGTGGCATGGAAGCACCATAGTGTGGTGTAACTTGACTATTCATAGCTACAAAGCTGTAATTTGGAGAGTAAGCAGGTTGTTGATACCCGCCCCCATAATAAGAAGAATCGTGTCCATACTGCATCCCATAATAGGGTCCATAAGTCATCACATGATATGTTCCATGAGACACTCCGTAAGTAGGAATATATGCTCTGGAAGTAGGAATATACATTCTGGAAGTAGGAATGTGACCTATAGAAGTATGAACATGACCTCCTGAAACAACGGGCAGTGCATGAAGTTGAGACACAACTGGTTTAGTAACCACATTACGGACATAACTCGTAGCAACGTTCCAGCCTGAAGGACCATGTGAATGACGTGGAGGGTGAACATTCAAAGAACTAGGAACAGAGGACGAAGGGATCTGTGTAATTATGTACATACTATTTCCTATAGGCACTCATCTCGGATCTGGTATCCTAATAGGATCACTAACCCTAGACCTAGGAGGAATATCTGATGTAGCTTCCACCGCTGAGATGGAAGGTGCAATGTGACTAGTGATCCCAAACCTCTCCCCATAGTAAGGAATAAGAGTGCCCCCAAGCATAGTGTTAGGCTTGAACTCAGATTCGACATGAAACACCAAATCATGTGTGGAAAAAGCAGACATACCATAACTACCATAACTAGTGCTCACGGGTTCAAACTGAGTCTCATCATCCTCTGGCATTCCATATTGGCGATGCGTCAATGGGGAATCAACCCTAGAGTAAGTGGGTCTATCATGAAAGGTTCCTATCTCAGAAATCACAAGACCTAACTCAGTCAAATTGGGTGAAGGATCATAGTTAAGAGTAAACTCCCCATCTTCCACATGAATGGGAGAAAGTGGTTCAAGAATACCTTCTATATGGTCTCCCATGGTGTGTGAATCAATGTGCAAAGTAGTCCACTTAGACTATCTATTTTTCTCTCCCAAAGGAGGAGGAGATGTAGAAGGCAGAAGTCTTGCTAAATGATGAGAACAGAAAGGAGCCACACCCAAATCCACAATGACTCATAAAATATAAAATACTCTCTATCTACGCAAACCCTAGTCAAGCTATCGTGCACACAGCAATCACCAAGAAAATCTAAAGCCAAACACAAGCAATCAATGGTAGGATAAGTGAGCTCCTGAATGAAGCAGGTATGTCTCACCTAGGAGAGGCTTGAGACTCCCATACACAACAAGTGAAGGTACGTAACCAATTATTGTGGCCCTTAGCTTCAATGCATAAATCGACTGTGCTATCTGACCCCAACCTGGTCGAGACACCTATAGAATAACCCCTACAAAGTACCCCCTTGATATCCTAGGTAAGGTCACTAAGGTCACCTCAATATAATCAATGCTCAGGAAGACAGTCGTAGGAGGTATTGACCATATGGGCAGGGTAGAAAATCCCAAAACTCTCGAAAGAGACCCCAGATACGAATACAATCCTGGAAATATCTTCGCTGCTACTCAGTTATGACTAGGGGTCATCCCAATCAATAACCGCTCACACTGCCTTGTGCTTAATTCCCTTTTGAGAGGAGGATCTTGAGAAACACTGGTTATACCAAGGAATTTCACACACTCACCTAGATAGACACATACATGTTGTTGTTTAGTGGTCTTGGAGAATTAACTCATAACGAACTATTCCAAGACCCTAAAACCTAATCTTATTGGTTAACCCTATCAAATAAAATAGTGTAGTTCATTTTAATTAAGCGTTGATTTTAATTGGCTTTATTACTCAAAAGAGGTATATGACAGTGAAACTAATGGTGTTATGACACAACATGAAGTAAAATGCACACCTAACAATCAATGCAAATGGATTGTGTCCATGAAAAATAAGGTATGCTACTACGTGAAATGCACAATTTTCTTCAAATGATAAATGCAAGCTTTCCGATATGAAATCCTGACTAATACTCCAAAGCAAATCTAGTGCAAGTACTATGCAAAATGCAAAATGCAATGCATGATGATAAGCAAATATTTTTGTATTTTTTGAAATAAAATGAGATATAAAAAGCAAAATAATGATTCTGCAACCCCCAGACTCTGCAAGCACACTCAAGCAGCACTCAAGCAAAGCACTAAGGTAAAAGAAGTCTAATGCACTAATCCCAAAACAAAAAATAAAAAATGCAATGACAAGAACATTCTTAAAAAAGAAATTTACCCTAAAAAATATCGTCTTTGTTCAGAAACAAAGGTGTATACAGACTCTGGCAGTATCAAATGAGGCTCATCAATCATCGAAATTCACCCAGCAACCATTGAAGTTTCTCTAAAAGGAAAAACTAAGGGCATACATGACTCTTCCTAGTAAACCCGCGTGTATACATGGAAATGGCAGAGAAACCCGCATATATACATGACTGTGAGTTCAAAACTCACGTACAGGAAGAAAGGTGCATAAAAATAAAGGCAAACAGACAAGTTGAGACAAACTTCACACCAACCAGTCACTACCAGGAAAACATGCCCCTAGACCCGACACAAAAAGAAGAGAAAAAGAGCAATTCATAGTCACTGAATGCAGATAGAAAACCCCGAAAGGACAACTACAAGGAACTCCCCAGCGGAGTCGCCAATTCTGTTATGGAGAGAAATTCCTATGGCTTAGGGTACCAAAACAGAAAGCTTGAATCCAAAAATCAATCCTTTCCAATATGCAATAGAAATCAAATATCTAACACTAAAGGGTCACACATCATACCTTATTTTGGGCGGTTGAAGTAGATCCTCGTTCAGCTTTCCAACTTCAACTTGTATTGATTAATCACTTCCTCAACAATAGGTAAACAAGACAAGAATACTATATATATTGGTGTTAGATCTATTCTAGAATATATAATCAACAATGTATAAGCATTTGAAATCATCCATGGATAAAATATTCATTCAAACACACATTATTAGACAGGAAAAGATATTTCTATTAATATAAAATCAGATTTTACAATGGATACAACCTCTGTTGGCACGTCTACAAATTGGAGAAACTGAATTCCCCACTTGGGCCTCCACCACCTCAATCCTCCATCTCTCGATAGCAAGCTCACAAGCAAAAGACAATCTTGGGAAGAACACAAAAGTACTCAAAGGGACAAATGGATGTAGACTCAAGCATAAGTTCCAGCAACAATGGACTATAGTTTCTTTTCTCTCAATTCTCTCATATGCCTTCAATGTATCATAGAGTTCCTTATATATCTTTTCAAAGGGGTAATGAAATGTCGAATTCGAGTGATCTTAAGGCATAGGGAAGGCCAGGAGTCAAGTGAGTCAGATCCATGTCAAGGAAAACTCCAAAAGTATTTGGATTATGCACACATCTCGATATACGTGGTTTTATGGGTCAAACCCATGTATATACATGTTTATAGGTTTAAAATTCACGTGTATCAATTTTCACATGTTTTTAGGGATGGTCAAGGAAACATCAAAGAAAAAAAAATGGTCTAAAGGGTCTAAGGAGTCTGCAAATGGATAGGGGAAGGCCATACAAGTGTGATTCACCTAGAGTGGTAAAATCAGCTATAACAGCTACCACAGATCTAGTTCCCAAAGAAACAACCGACTACCAAAATGACAATAAAAAACTTGAATGTAAGCATGCATCAACACATAAGCTGGAAGGTACTCACCAAGGCATAAGATGAAAATGTGGGGGGTCTGATTCTATACCAAAATACCTTCCAGGTTCGTGTAGTACGGCAATGGGAAAAATCCAAACACAAATGCACAAGAAACCCACTAATTCACGAGTGAGATACATATCCTCTGAACAGTACTCTTAATGCACATAATTTCAATTGACATAGACCACAGCCTGAGTCATTTCATCTCTCCCTCCTCAAACACATACCCCTCTGCATGAGGAGAAGATATGGTTTCTACACTGAGCTCGTCGTCTTCCGTCCTGCCCTCATGTGAGCTTCTCTCACAATTTAAATAACCCCAAAGATATTCCCCCATGAGGAAACGACATAATTATCTTCCTCTAATCACTCTTACCCACGAAGGAAAGAAATTAAATACTTTCCTCTATTTTCTCTTCACCATGAAGGAAATAAATTGAATACTTTCCTCTATTCTCTCTTTCTCATCAAGGAAGGAAATATTCAATGGCTTTTTAAAGATATTATTCTTAAATCCCCCCCTTCTTTCATAATACCAAATACGAAGCAATTTAGGTTTTGAATATTATTCCATAGTAATTATATTCAATAAAAGAACTTCGCTTAGGTATTGTTTTAGCATTCTTGAATCCTCGTGACCACTAGTTCGTAGGTATTGAGTTTTTCTATAACTCGCTTGGTTATGCTAGTGAGTAGAATTCTTGCTTAGAGTAATGGGATATGCTCATGCCAAGCTTAGCAAGTATTACTACTATTTAACATTCCAGATTGAAAGGTACTACATGTCTTATCCATTTGTATTCGTTAAGTTGCTAATATATGTCAGTATATATTAGTCAAGGGTAACTTGTATATCATTATCTAAATTAATCCAAGTATGCTGATATAATTATGTTAGCACATCTTCCTCTCAAATTTATAGGGTGACCACAACACATAGCCTTTTAACAAATTAATCCCTAGATTGTTCCTCTTTTATGTCGCAGTTTAAAGTAATCTACTTTATCAAGGGTTAATTATATTAGAATTTAAATTAACCAAGCTATTGTTTCATAGTTGGAATATTGTGTCTTAGTTGGGATAATTATGGAGAAAGCGAAGCCCGAACCTTACCCGTAGAACTGCCATAACTAAGATTGTATTTATGACTACGGCATCAAATTATGTCTCCCAAACCATTTTCTTTTAGCCCCAGTGGGTTTAGCCGCCCATCATTAAGTTGCACCGGAGTCTTAAGTCTCCTAAGTTTACCACTTAGGTAATTCTACTCATATAGATTTCCAGTTCTTGTTTCTGGTGAGGGCCCTGGCCTTGAGCTCCTCACCAAAAGCATGTACAATAAACATTCACAATTTCAAGGTATTAAGAGGGATATTACATCCTTTCCCCCTTAATACTAACACCGTACTTGGTGTTCCTGTTTTTATCCAATTTCCTTCTTATCAGGAGTCATCTCATTAGAGGAAATTTGGGGTCTAAAATGGGCCTTATAAGAAAACGTGCCAAAATAAGTTTTTGTGAGTTGGAATTCAAGAACTAATAGAATTTCAATAAAATAAGTCAACCATAATGGTTGAATTGGCATATTTGTCATTAAAAAAAACTACTTTTTTTGTTCGTATTTTCGACATATCTCATTGTGTTTTTACTCAAATTTCGATCGGGAGAGCTCGTTGGATGCGTAATTTGATTCCGCATCCAACGAGTACCCGCACTGCATACTTTTGACGGACCCCGCTACCCCAAAAACAAGAAATACCTGAAAAAAACGTGATGATGACATCATCATCACGTTTTTTCAGGTATTTCTTGTTTTT